>OY848927.1:2164011-2464373 GCA_963693285.1 Xestospongia muta
AAGAGTTTAGAGCTTTTTGAAAGTTTAAAAAGATTAAAATTAACCGTCAAAACTGGTTAAATAAGCTGATCTAAAGAGTTTAGTAAGTTTATCTGTCTTAAATATACTAATAAAGTAGTCTAAATAGGTTAAAACTCGAAAATAAAGTGTTTAGAGCTTTTTGAAAGTTAAAAAAGATTAGAAATTAACTGGGAAAAATGGTTAAATAAACTAATCTAAAGAGTTTAGTAAGTTTATCTGTCTTAAATATACTAAGAAAGTAGTCTAAATAGGTTAAAACTCTAAAATAAAGTGTTTAGAGCTTTTTGAAAGTTTAAAAAGATTAGAAATTAACTGTGAAAACTGGTTAAATAAGCTGATCTAATGAGTTTAGTAAGTTTATCTGTCTTAAATATACTAATAAAGTAGTCTAAATAGGTTAAAACTCGAAAATAAAGAGTTTAGAGCTTTTTGAAAGTTAAAAAAGATTAGAAATTAACTGTGAAAACTGGTTAAATAAGCTGATCTAAAGAGTTTAGTAAGTTTATCTGTCTTAAATATACTAATAAAGTAGTCTAAATAGGTTAAAACTCTAAAATAAAGTGTTTAGAGCTTTTTATAAGTTTAAAAAGATTAGAAATTAACTGGGAAAAATGGTTAAATAAACTAATCTACAGAATTTAGTAAGTTTATTTGTCTTAAATATACTAATAAAGTAGTCTAAATAGGTTAAAACTCGAAAATAAAGAGTTTAGAGCTTTTTGAAAGTTAAAAAAGATTAGAAATTAACTGTGAAAACTGGTTAAATAAGCTGATCTAAAGAGTTTAGTAAGTTTATCTGTCTTAAATATACTAATAAAGTAGTCTAAATAGGTTAAAACTATAAAATAAAGTGTTTAGAGCTTTTTGAAAGTTAAAAGATTAGAAATTAACTGTGAAAACTGGTTAAATAAACTGATCTAAAGAGTTTAGTAAGTTTATCTGTCTTAAATATACTAATAAAGTAGTCTAAATAGGTTAAAACTCTAAAATAAAGAGTTTAGAGCTTTTTGAAAGTTTAAAAAGATTAGAAATTAACTGTGAAAACTGGTTAAATAAGCTGATCTAAAGAGTTTAGTAAGTTTATCTGTCTTAAATATACTAATAAAGTAGTCTAAATAGGTTAAAACTCTAAAATAAAGAGTTTAGAGCTTTTTGAAAGTTAAAAAAGATTAGAAATTAACTGGGAAAAATGGTTAAATAAACTAATCTAAAGAATTTAGTAAGTTTTTTTGTCAAAAATATACTAATAAAGTAGTCTAAATAGGTTAAAACTCGAAAATAAAGAGTTTAGAGCTTTTTGAAAGTTAAAAAAGATTAGAAATTAACGGTGAAAACTGGTTAAATAAGCTGATCTAAAGAGTTTAGTAAGTTTATCTGTCTTAAATATACTAATAAAGTAGTCTAAATAGGTTAAAACTATAAAATAAAGTGTTTAGAGCTTTTAGAAAGTTAAAAAAGATTAGAAATTAACTGTGAAAACTGGTTAAATAAACTGATCTAAAGAGTTTAGTAAGTTTATCTGTCTTAAATATACTAATAAAGTAGTCTAAATAGGTTAAAACTCTAAAATAAAGAGTTTAGAGCTTTTTGAAAGTTAAAAAAGATTAGAAATTAACTGTAAAGAATGGTTAAATAAGCTGATCTAAAGAGTTTAGTAAGTTTATCTGTCTTAAATATACTAATAAAGTAGTCTAAATAGGTTAAAACTCGAAAATAAACTGTTTAGAGCTTTTTGAAAGTTTAAAAAGATTAGAAATTAACTGGGAAAATTGGTTAAATAAACTAATCTACAGAATTTAGTAAGTTTATTTGTGTTAAATATACTAATAAATTAGTCTAATTAGGTTAAAACTCTAAAATAAAGAGTTTAGAGCTTTTTGAAAGTTAAAAAAGATTAGAAATTAACTGTGAAAACTGGTTAAATAAGCTGACCTAAAGAGTTTAGTAAGTTTATCTGTCTTAAATATACTAATAAATTAGTCTAAATAGGTTAAAACTCTAAAATAAAGAGTTTAGAGCTTTTTGAAAGTTAAAAAAGATTAGAAATTAACTGTGAAAACTGGTTAAATAAGCTGATCTAAAGAGTTTAGTAAGTTTATCTGTCTTAAATATACTAATAAAGTAGTCTAAATAGGTTAAAACTCGAAAATAAAGAGTTTAGAGCTTTTTGAAAGTTAAAAAAGATTAGAAATTAACTGTGAAAACTGGTTAAATAAGCTGATCTAAAGAGTTTAGTAAGTTTATCTGTCTTAAATATACTAATAAAGTAGTCTAAATAGGTTAAAACTCGAAAATAAAGAGTTTAGAGCTTTTTGAAAGTTTAAAAAGATTAGAAATTAACTGTGAAAACTGGTTAAATAAGCTGATCTAAAGAGTTTAGTAAGTTTATCTGTCTTAAATATACTAATAAAGTAGTCTAAATAGGTTAAAACTATAAAATAAAGTGTTTAGAGCTTTTTGAAAGTTTAAAAAGATTAGAAATTAACTGGGAAAAATGGTTAAATAAACTAATCTACAGAATTTAGTAAGTTTATATGTCTTAAATATACTAATAAAGTAGTCTAAATAGGTTAAAACTCTAAAATAAAGAGTTTAGAGCTTTTTGAAAGTTAAAAAAGATTAGAAATTAACTGTGAAAACTGGTTAAATAAGCTGATCTAAAGAGTTTAGTAAGTTTATCTGTCTTAAATATACTAATAAAGTAGTCTAAATAGGTTAAAACTCTAAAATAAAGAGTTTAGAGCTTTTTGAAAGTTAAAAAAGATTAGAAATTAACTGTGAAAACTGGTTAAATAAGCTGATCTAAAGAGTTTAGTAAGTTTATCTATCTTAAATATACTAATAAAGTAGTCTAAATAGGTTAAAACTCTAAAATAAAGAGTTTAGAGCTTTTTCAAAGTTAAAAAAGATTAGAAATTAACTGTGAAAACTGGTAAAATAAGCTGATCTAAAGAGTTTAGTAAGTTTATCTGTCTTAAATATAAAAATAAATTAGTCTAAATAGGTTGAAACTCTAAAATAAAGAGTTTAGAGCTTTTTGAAAGTTAAAAAAGATTAGAAATTAACTGTGAAAACTGGTTAAATAAGCTGACCTAAAGAGTTTAGTAAGTTTATCTGTCTTAAATATACTAATAAATTAGTCTAAATAGGTTAAAACTCTAAAATAAAGAGTTTAGAGCTTTTTGAAAGTTAAAAAAGATTAGAAATTAACTGTGAAAACTGGTTAAATAAGCTGATCTAAAGAGTTTAGTAAGTTTATCTGTCTTAAATATACTAATAAAGTAGTCTAAATAGGTTAAAACTCGAAAATAAAGAGTTTAGAGCTTTTTGAAAGTGAAAAAAGATTAGAAATTAACTGTGAAAACTGGTTAAATAAGCTGATCTAAAGAGTTTAGTAAGTTTATCTGTCTTAAATATACTAATAAAGTAGTCTAAATAGGTTGAAACTCGAAAATAAAGAGTTTAGAGCTTTTTGAAAGTTTAAAAAGATTAGAAATTAACTGTGAAAACTGGTTAAATAAGCTGATCTAAAGAGTTTAGTAAGTTTATCTGTCTTAAATATACTAATAAAGTAGTCTAAATAGGTTAAAACTATAAAATAAGGTGTTTAGAGCTTTTTGAAAGTTAAAAAAGATTAGAAATTAACTGTGAAAACTGGTTAAATAAGCTGATCTAAAGAGTTTAGTAAGTTTATCTGTCTTAAATATACTAATAAAGTAGTCTAAATAGGTTAAAACTCAAAAATAAAGTGTTTTTAGCTTTTTGAAAGTTAAAAAAGATTAGAAATTAACTGTTAAAACTGGTTAAATAAGCTGATCTAAAGAGTTTTGTAAGTTTATCTGTCTTAAATATACTAATAAAGTAGTCTAAATAGGTTAAAACTCTAAAATAAAGAGTTTAGAGCTTTTTGAAAGTTTAAAAAGATTAGAAATTAACCGTGGAAACTGCTTAAATAAGATGATCTAAAGAGTTTAGTAAGTTTATCTGTCTTAAATATACTAATAAAGTAGTCTAAATAGGTTAAAACTCTAAAATAAACAGTTTAGAGCTTTTTGAAAGTTTAAAAAGATTAGAAATTAACTGTGAAAACTGGTTAAATAAGCTGATCTAAAGAGTTTAGTAAGTTTATCTTTTATAAATATACTAATAAAGTAGTCTAAATAGGTTAAAACTCTAAAATAAAGAGTTTAGAGCTTTTTGAAAGTTTAAAAAGATTAGAAATTAACTGTGAAAACTGGTTAAATAAGCTGATCTAAAGAGTTTAGTAAGTTTATCTGTCTTAAATATACTAATAAAGTAGTCTAAATAGGTTAAAACTCTAAAATAAAGAGTTTAGAGCTTTTTGAAAGTTAAAAAAGATTAGAAATTAACTGTGAAAACTGGTTAAATAAGCTGATCTAAAGTGTTTAGTAAGTTTATCTGTCTTAAATATACTAATAAAGTAGTCTAAATAGGTTAAAACTCTAAAATAAAGAGTTTAGAGCTTTTTGAAAGTTAAAAAAGATTAGAAATTAACTGTTAAAACTGGTTAAATAAGCTGATCTAAAGAGTTTAGTAAGTTTATTGTCTTAAATATACTAATAAAGTAGTCTAAATAGGTTAAAACTCTAAAATAAAGAGTTTAGAGCTTTTTGAAAGTTAAAAAAGATTAGAAATTAACCGTGAAAACTGGTTAAATAAGCTGATCTAAAGAGTTTAGTAAGTTTATCTGTCTTAAATATCTAATAAATTAGTCTAAATAGGTTAAAACTCTAAAATAAAGTGTTTAGAGCTTTTTGAAAGTTTAAAAAGATTAGAAATTAACCGTGAAAACTGGTTAAATAAGCTGATCTAAAGAGTTTAGTAAGTTTATCTGTCTTAAATATACTAATAAAGTAGTCTAAATAGGTTAAAACTCGAAAATAAAGAGTTTAGAGCTTTTTGAAAGTTAAAAAAGATTAGAAATTAACTGAAAACTGGTTAAATAAGCTGATCTAAAGAGTTTAGTAAGTTTTTCTGTCTTAAATATACTAATAAAGTAGTCTAAATAGGTTAAAACTCTAAAATAAAGAGTTTAGAGTTTTTGAAAGTTAAAAAAGATTAGAAATTAACTGTGAAAACTGGTTAAATAAGCTGATCTAAAGAGTTTAGTAAGTTTATCTGTCTTAAATATACTAATAAAGTAGTCTAAATAGGTTAAAACTCTAAAATAAAGAGTTTAGAGCTTTTTGAAAGTTAAAAAAGATTAGAAATTAACTGTTAAAACTGGTTAAATAAGCTGATCTAAAGAGTTTAGTAAGTTTATCTGTCTTAAATATACTAATAAAGTAGTCTAAATAGGTTAAAACTCTAAAATAAAGAGTTTAGAGCTTTTTGAAAGTTAAAAAAGATTAGAAATTAACTGTGAAAACTGGTTAAATAAGCTGATCTAAAGAGTTTAGTAAGTTTATTTGTCTTAAATATCTAATAAATTAGTCTAAATAGGTTAAAACTCTAAAATAAAGAGTTTAGAGCTTTTTGAAAGTTAAAAAAGATTAGAAATTAACCGTGAAAACTGGTTAAATAAGCTGATCTAAAGAGTTTAGTAAGTTTATCTGTCTTAAATATACTAATAAAGTAGTCTAAATAGGTTAAAACTCTAAAATAAAGAGTTTAGAGCTTTTTGAAAGTTAAAAAAGATTAGAAATTAACTGTGAAAACTGGTTAAATAAGCTGATCTAAAGAGTTTAGTAAGTTTATCTGTCTTAAATATACTAATAAAGTAGTCTAAATAGGTTAAAACTCTAAAATAAAGAGTTTAGAGGTTTTTGAAAGTTAAAAAAGATTAGAAATTAACTGTGAAAACTGGTTAAATAAGCTGATCTAAAGAGTTTAGTAAGTTTATCTGTCTTAAATATAAAAATAAATTAGTCTAAATAGGTTGAAACTCTAAAATAAAGAGTTTAGAGCTTTTTGAAAGTTAAAAAAGATTAGAAATTAACTGTGAAAACTGGTTAAATAAGCTGATCTAAAGAGTTTAGTAAGTTTATCTGTCTTAAATATACTAATAAAGTAGTCTAAATAGGTTGAAACTCGAAAATAAAGAGTTTAGAGCTTTTTGAAAGTTAAAAAAGATTAGAAATTAACTGTGAAAACTGGTTAAATAAGGTGATCTAAAGAGTTTAGTAAGTTTATCTGTCTTAAATATACTAATAAAGTAGTCTAAATAGGTTAAAACTCAAAAATGAAGTGTTTAGAGCTTTTTGAAAGTTAAAAAAGATTAGAAATTAACTGTGAAAACTGGTTAAATAAGCTGATCTAAAGAGTTTAGTAAGTTTATCTGTCTTAAATATACTAATAAATTAGTCTAAATAGGTTAAAACTCTAAAATAAAGAGTTTAGAGGTTTTTGAAAGTTAAAAAAGATTAGAAATTAACTGTGAAAACTGGTTAAATAAGCTGATCTAAAGAGTTTAGTAAGTTTATCTGTCTTAAATATACTAATAAAGTAGTCTAAATAGGTTAAAACTCTAAAATAAAGTGTTTAGAGCTTTTTGAAAGTTTAAAAAGATTAGAAATTAACTGTGAAAACTGGTTAAATAAGCTGATCTAAAGAGTTTAGTAAGTTTATCTGTCTTAAATATACTAATAAAGTAGTCTAAATAGGTTAAAACTCTAAAATAAAGAGTTTAGAGCTTTTTGAAAGTTAAAAAAGATTAGAAATTAACTGTGAAAACTGGTTAAATAAGCTGATCTAAAGAGTTTAGTAAGTTTATCTGTCTTAAATATACTAATAAAGTAGTCTAAATAGCTTGAAACTCGAAAATAAAGAGTTTAGAGCTTTTTGAAAGTTTAAAAAGATTAGAAATTAACTGTGAAAACTGGTTAAATAAGCTGATCTAAAGACTTTAGTAAGTTTATCTGTCTTAAATATACTAATAAAGTAGTCTAAATAGGTTAAAACTATAAAATAAAGAGTTTAGAGCTTTTTGAAAGTTAAAAGATTAGAAATTAACTGTGAAAACTGGTTAAATAAGCTGATCTAAAGAGTTTAGTAAGTTTATCTGTCTTAAATATACTAATAAAGTAGTCTAAATAGGTTAAAACTCTAAAATAAAGAGTTTAGAGCTTTTTGAAAGTTTAAAAAGATTAGAAATTAACCGTGAAAACTGGTTACATAAGCTGATCTAAAGAGTTTAGTAAGTTTATCTGTCTTAAATATACTAATAAAGTAGTCTAAATAGGTTAAAACTCTAAAATAAAGTGTTTAGAGCTTTTTGAAAGTTAAAAAAGATTAGAAATTAACTGGGAAAAATGGTTAAATAAACTAATCTACAGAATTTAGTAAGTTTATTTGTCTTAAATATACTAATAAAGTAGTCTAAATAGGTTAAAAATCGAAAATAAAGAGTTTAGAGCTTTTTGAAAGTTTAAAAAGATTAGAAATTAACTGTGAAAACTGGTTAAATAAGCTGATCTAAAGAGTTTAGTAAGTTTATCTGTCTTTAATATACTAATAAAGTAGTCTAAATAGGTTAAAACTCTAAAATAAAGAGTTTAGAGCTTTTTGAAAGTTAAAAAAGATTAGAAATTAACTGTGAAAACTGGTTAAATAAGCTGATCTAAAGAGTTTAGTAAGTTTATCTGTCTTAAATATACTAATAAAGTAGTCTAAATAGGTTAAAACTATAAAATAAAGTGTTTAGAGCTTTTTGAAAGTTAAAAAGGATTAGAAATTAACTGTGAAAACTGCTTAAATAAACTGATCTAAAGAGTTTAGTAAGTTTATCTGTCTTAAATATACTAATAAAGTAGTCTAAATAGGTTAAAACTCTAAAATAAAGAGTTTAGAGCTTTTTGAAAGTTAAAAAAGATTAGAAATTAACTGTGAAAACTGGTTAAATAAGCTGATCTAAAGAGTTTAGTAAGTTTATCTGTCTTAAATATACTAATAAAGTAGTCTAAATAGGTTAAAACTATAAAATAAAGTGTTTAGAGCTTTTTGAAAGTTAAAAATGATTAGAAATTAACTGTGAAAACTGGTTAAATAAGCTGATCTAAAGAGTTTAGTAAGTTTATCTGTCTTAAATATACTAATAAAGTAGTCTAAATAGGTTAAAACTCGAAAATAAAGAGTTTAGAGCTTTTTGAAAGTTAAAAAAGATTAGAAATTAACTGTGAAAACTGGTTAAATAAGCTGATCTAAAGAGTTTAGTAAGTTTATCTGTCTTAAATATACTAATAAAGTAGTCTAAATAGGTTAAAACTCGAAAATAAAGAGTTTAGAGCTTTTTGAAAGTTAAAAAAGATTAGAAATTAACTGTGAAAACTGGTTAAATAAGCTGATCTAAAGAGTTTAGTAAGTTTATCTGTCTTAAATATACTAATAAAGTAGTCTAAATAGGTTAAAACTCTAAAATAAAGAGTTTAGAGCTTTTTGAAAGTTAAAAAAGATTAGAAATTAACTGTGAAAACTGGTTAAATAAGCTGATCTAAAGAGTTTAGTAAGTTTATCTGTCTTAAATATACTAATAAAGTAGTCTAAATAGGTTAAAACTCTAAAATAAAGAGTTTAGAGCTTTTAGAAAGTTAAAAAAGATTAGAAAATAACTGTGAAAACTGGTTAAATAAGCTAATCTAAAGAGTTTAGTAAGTTTATCTGTCTTAAATATACTAATAAAGTAGTCTAAATAGGTTAAAACTATAAAATAAAGTGTTTAGAGCTTTTTGAAAGTTAAAAAAGATTAGAAATTAACTGTGAAAACTGGTTAAATAAGATAATCTAAAAGTTTAGTAAGTTTATCTGTCTTAAATATACTAATAAAGTAGTCTAAATAGGTTAAAACTATAAAACAAAGTGTTTAGAGCTTTTTGAAAGTTAAAAAAGATTAGAAATTAACTGTGAAAACTGGTTAAATAAGATAATCTAAAGAGTTTAGTAAGTTTATCTGTCTTAAATATACTAATAAAGTAGTCTAAATAGGTTAAAACTCTAAAATAAAGAGTTTAGAGCTTTTTGAAAGTTTAAAAAGATTAGAAATTAACTGTGAAAACTGGTTAAATAAGCTGATCTAAAGAGTTTAGTAAGTTTATCTGTCTTAAATATACTAATAAAGTAGTCTAAATAGGTTAAAACTATAAAATAAAGTGTTTAGAGCTTTTTGAAAGTTAAAAAAGATTAGAAATTAACTGTGAAAACTGGTTAAATAAACTGTTGTAAAGAGTTTAGTAAGTTTATCTGTCTTAAATATACTAATAAAGTAGTCTAAATAGGTTAAAACTATAAAATAAAGTGTTTAGAGCTTTTTGAAAGTTAAAAAAGATTAGAAATTAACTGTGAAAACTGGTTAAATAAACTGATCTAAAGAGTTTAGTAAGTTTATCTATCTTAAATATTTTAATAAAGTAGTCTAAATATGTCAAAACACGAAAATAAAGTGTTTAGAGCTTTTTGAAAGTTAAAAAAGATTAGAAATTAACTGGGAAAAATGGTTAAATAAACTAATCTAAAGAATTTAGTAAGTTTATTTGTCTTAAATATACTAATAAAGTAGTCTAAATAGGTTAAAAATCGAAAATAAAGAGTTTAGAGCTTTTTGAAAGTTTAAAAAGATTAGAAATTAACTGTGAAAACTGGTTAAATAAGCTGATCTAAAGAGTTTAGTAAGTTTATCTGTCTTAAATATACTAATAAAGTAGTCTAAATAGGTTAAAACTCTAAAATAAAGAGTTTAGAGCTTTTTGAAAGTTAAAAAAGATTAGAAATTAACTGTGAAAACTGGTTAAATAAGCTGATCTAAAGAGTTTAGTAAGTTTATCTGTCTTAAATATACTAATAAAGTAGTCTAAATAGGTTAAAACTCGAAAATAAAGAGTTTAGAGCTTTTTGAAAGTTAAAAAAGATTAGAAATTAACTGTGAAAACTGGTTAAATAAGCTGATCTAAAGAGTTTAGTAAGTTTATCTGTCTTAAATATACTAATAAAGTAGTCTAAATAGATTAAAACTCGAAAATAAAGAGTTTAGAGCTTTTTGAAAGTTAAAAAAGATTAGAAATTAACTGTGAAAACTGGTTAAATAAGCTGATCTAAAGAGTTTAGTAAGTTTATCTGTCTTAAATATACTAATAAAGTAGTCTAAATAGCTTGAAACTCTAAAATAAAGTGTTTAGAGCTTTTTGAAAGTTAAAAAGGATTAGAAATTAACTGTGAAAACTGGTTAAATAAACTGATCTAAAGAGTTTAGTAAGTTTATCTGTCTTAAATATACTAATAAAGTAGTCTAAATAGATTAAAACTCTAAAATAAAGAGTTTAGAGCTTTTTGAAAGTTAAAAAAGATTAGAAATTAACTGTGAAAACTGGTTAAATAAGCTGATCTAAAGAGTTTAGTAAGTTTATCTGTCTTAAATATACTAATAAAGTAGTCTAAATAGGTTAAAACTATAAAATAAAGTGTTTAGAGCTTTTTGAAAGTTAAAAAAGATTAGAAATTAACCGTGAAAACTGGTTAAATAAGCTGATCTAAAGAGTTTAGTAAGTTTATCTGTCTTAAATATACTAATAAAGTAGTCTAAATAGGTTAAAACTCTAAAATAAAGATTTTAGAGCTTTTTGAAAGTTAAAAAAGATTAGAAATTAACTGTGAAAACTGGTTAAATAAGATAATCGAAAGGGTTTAGTAAGTTTATCTGTCTTAAATATACTAATAAAGTAGTCTAAATAGGCTAAAACTATAAAATAAAGTGTTTAGAGCTTTTTGAAAGTTAAAAAAGATTAGAAATTAACTGTGAAAACTGGTTAAATAAGCTGATCGAAAGAGTTTAGTAAGTTTATCTCTTAAATATACTAATAAAGTAGTCTAAATAGGTTAAAACTCTAAAATAAAGATTTTAAAGCTCTTTGAAAGTTATAAAAGATTAGAAATTAACTGTGAAAACTGGTTAAATAAGATAATCTAACGAGGTTAGTAAGTTTATCTGTCTTAAATATACTAATAAAGTAGTCTAAATAGGTTAAAACTCTAAAACAAAGAGTTTAGAGCTTTTGAAAGTTAAAAAAGATTAGAAATTAACTGTGAAAACTGGTTAAATAAGCTGATCTAAAGAGTTTAGTAAGTGTATCTGTCTTAAATATACTAATAAAGTAGTCTAAATAGGTTAAAACTCGAAAAAAAAGAGTTTAGAGCTTTTTGAAAGTTAAAAAAGATTAGAAATTAACTGTGAAAACTGGTTAAATAAGCTGATCTAAAGAGTTTAGTAAGTTTATCTGTCTTAAATATACTAATAAAGTAGTCTAAATAGGTTAAAACGCAAAAATAAAGTGTTTTTTGCTTTTTGAAAGTAAAAAAAGATTAGAAATTAACCGTGAAAACTGGTTAAATAAGATGATCTAAAGAGTTTAGTAAGTTTATCTGTCTTAAATATACTAATAAAGTAGTCTAAATAGGTTAAAACTCTAAAATAAAGAGTTTAGAGCTTTTTGAAAGTTAAAAAGATTAGAAATTAACTGTGAAAAATGGTTAAATAAGCTGATCTAAAGAGTTTAGTAAGTTTATCTCTTATAAATATACAAATAAAGTAGTCTAAATATGTTATAACTCTAAAATAAAGAGTTTAGAGCTTTTTGAAAGTTTAAAAAGATTAGAAATTAACTGTGAAAACTGGTTAAATAAACTGATCTAAAGAGTTTAGTAAGTTTATCTGTCTTAAATATACTAATAAAGTAGTCTAAATAGGTTAAAACTCTAAAATAAAGAGTTTAGAGCTTTTTGATAGTTTAAAAAGATTAGAAATTAACTGTGAAAACTGGTTAAATAAGCTGATCTAAAGAGTTTAGTAAGTTTATCTGTCTTAAATATACTAATAAAGTAGTCTAAATAGGTTAAAACTATAAAATAAAGAGTTTAGAGCTTTTTGAAAGTTAAAAAAGATTAGAAATTAACTGTCAAAACTGGTTAAATAAGCTGATCTAAAGAGTTTAGTAACTTTATCTGTCTTAAATATACTAATAAAGTAGTCTAAATAGGTTAAAACTATAAAATAAAGTGTTTAGAGCTTTTTGAAAGTTAAAAAAGATTAGAAATTAACTGTGAAAACTGGTTAAATAAACTGATCTAAAGAGGTTAGTAAGTTTATCTGTCTTAAATATACTAATAAAGTAGTCTAAATAGGTTAAAACTCTAAAATAAAGTGTTTAGAGCTTTTTGAAAGTTAAAAAAGATTAGAAATTAACTGTGAAAACTGGTTAAATAAGCTGATCTAAAGAGTTTAGTAAGTTTATCTGTCTTAAATATACTAATAAAGTAGTCTAAATAGGTTAAAACTCTAAAATAAAGAGTTTAGAGCTTTTTGAAAGTTAAAAAAGATTAGAAATTAACTGTGAAAACTGGTTAAATAAGCTGATCTAAAGAGTTTAGTAAGTTTATCTGTCTTAAATATACTAATAAAGTAGTCTAAATAGGTTAAAACTCTAAAATAAAGAGTTTAGAGCTTTTTGAAAGTTTAAAAAGATTGAAATTAACCGTGAAAACTGGTTAAATAAGCTGATCTAAAGAGTTTAGTAAGTTTATCTGTCTTAAATATACTAATAAAGTAGTCTAAATAGGTTAAAACTCTAAAATAAAGTGTTTAGAGCTTTTGAAAGTTAAAAAAGATTAGTAATTAACTGGGAAAAATTGTTAAAGAAACTAATCTAAAGAATTTAGTAAGTTTATTTGTCTTAAATATACTAATAAAGTAGTCTAAATAGGTTAAAACTCTAAAATAAAGAGTTTAGAGCTTTTTGAAAGTTAAAAAAGATTAGAAATTAACTGTGAAAACTGGTTAAATAAGCTGATCTAAAGAGTTTAGTAACTTTATCTGTCTTAAATATACTAATAAAGTAGTCTAAATAGGTTAAAACTATAAAATAAAGTGTTTAGAGCTTTTTGAAAGTTAAAAAAGATTAGAAACTAACTGTCAAAACTGGTTAAATAAGCTGATCTAAAGAGTTTAGTAAGTTTATCTGTCTTAAATATACTAATAAAGTAGTCTAAATAGGTTAAAACTCGAAAATAAAGAGTTTAGAGCTTTTTGAAAGTTAAAAAAGATTAGAAATTAACTGTGAAAAATGTTAAATAAGCTAATCTAAAGAGTTTAGTAAGTTTATCTGTCTTAAATATACTAATAAAGTAGTCTAAATAGGTTAAAACTCTAAAATAAAGAGTTTAGAGCTTTTTGAAAGTTAAAAAAATTAGAAATTAACTGTGAAAACTGGTTAAATAAGCTGATCTAAAGAGTTTAGTAAGTTTATCTGTCTTAACTATACTAATAAAGTAGTCTAAATAGGTTAAAACTCTAAAATAAAGAGTTTAGAGTTTTTGAAAGTTTAAAAAGATTAGAAATTAACCGTGAAAACTGGTTAAATAAACTGATCTAAAGAGTTTAGTAAGTTTATCTGTCTTAAATATTTTAATAAAGTAGTCTAAATACGTCAAAACACGAAAATAAAGTGTTTAGAGCTTTTTGAAAGTTAAAAAAGATTAGAAATTAACTGGGAAAAATGGTTAAATAAACTAATCTAAAGAATTTAGTAAGTTTATTTGTCTTAAATATACTAATAAAGTAGTCTAAATAGGTTAAAACTCTAAAATAAAGTGTTTAGAGCTTTTTGAAAGTTTAAAAAGATTAGAAATTAACTGTGAAAACTGGTTAAATAAGCTGATCTAAAGAGTTTAGTAAGTTTATCTGTCTTAAATATACTAATAAAGTAGTCTAAATAGGTTAAAACTCTAAAATAAAGAGTTTAGAGCTTTTTGAAAGTTAAAAAAGGTTAGAAATTAACTGTGAAAACTGGTTAAATAAGCTGATCTAAAGAGTTTAGTAAGTTTATCTGTCTTAAATATACTAATAAAGTAGTCTAAAAATGTTAAAACTATAAAATAAAGTGTTTAGAGCTTTTTGAAAGTTAAAAAAGATTAGAAATTAACTGTGAAAACTGGTTAAATAAGCTGATCTCAAGAGTTTAGTAAGTTTATCTGTCTTAAATATACTAATAAAGTAGTCTAAATAGGTTAAAACTCTAAAATAAAGTGTTTAGAGCTTTTTGAAAGTTAAAAAAGATTAGAAATTAACTGGGAAAAATGGTTAAATAAACTGATCTAAAGAATTTAGTAAGTTTATTTGTCTTAAATATACTAATAAAGTAGTCTAAATAGGTTAAAACTCTAAAATAAAGTGTTTAGAGCTTTTTGAAAGTTTAAAAAGATTAGAAATTAACTGTGAAAACTGGTTAAATAAGCTGATCTAAAGAGTTTAGTAAGTTTATCTGTCTTAAATATACTAATAAAGTAGTCTAAATAGGTTAAAACTCTAAAATAAAGAGTTTAGAGCTTTTTGAAAGTTTAAAAAGATTAGAAATTAACTGTGAAAACTGGTTAAATAAGCTGATCTAAAGAGTTTAGTAAGTTTATCTGTCTTAAATATACTAATAAAGTAGTCTAAATAGGTTAAAACTATAAAATAAAGTGTTTAGAGCTTTTTGAAAGTTAAAAAAGATTAGAAATTAACTGTCAAAACTGGTTAAATAAACTGTTGTAAAGAGTTTAGTAAGTTTATCTGTCTTAAATATACTAATAAAGTAGTCTAAATAGGTTAAAACTATAAAATAAAGTGTTTAGAGCTTTTTGAAAGTTTAAAAAGATTAGAAATTAACTGTGAAAACTGGTTAAATAAACTGATCTAAAGAGTTTAGTAAGTTTATCTATCTTAAATATTTTAATAAAGTAGTCTAAATATGTCAAAACACGAAAATAAAGTGTTTAGAGCTTTTTGAAAGTTAAAAAAGATTAGAAATTAACTGGGAAAAATGGTTAAATAAACTAATCTAAAGAATTTAGTAAGTTTATTTGTCTTAAATATACTAATAAAGTAGTCTAAATAGGTTAAAACTCGAAAATAAAGAGTTTAGAGCTTTTTGAAAGTTTAAAAAGATTAGAAATTAACTGTGAAAACTGGTTAAATAAGCTGATCTAAAGAGTTTAGTAAGTTTATCTGTCTTAAATATACTAATAAAGTAGTCTAAATAGGTTAAAACTATAAAAAATAAAGAGTTTAGAGCTTTTTGAAAGTTAAAAAAGATTAGAAATTAACTGTCAAAACTGGTTAAATAAGCTGATCTAAAGAGTTTAGTAAGTTTATCTCTCTTAAATATACTAATAAAGTAGTCTAAATAGGTTAAAACTCGAAAATAAAGAGTTTAGAGCTTTTTGAAAGTTTAAAAAGATTAGAAATTAACTGTGAAAACTGGTTAAATAAACTAATCTAAAGAATTTAGTAAGTTTATTTGTCTTAAATATACTAATAAAGTAGTCTAAATAGGTTAAAACTCTAAAATAAAGTGTTTAGAGCTTTTTGAAAGTTTAAAAAGATTAGAAATTAAATGTGAAAACTGGTTAAATAAGCTGATCTAAAGAGTTTAGTAAGTTTATCTGTCTTAAATATACTAATAAAGTAGTCTAAATAAGTTAAAACTAAAATAAAGTGTTTAGAGCTTTTTGAAAGTTAAAAAAGATTAGAAATTAACTGTGAAAACTGGTTAAATAAGCTGATCTAAAGAGTTTAGTAAGTTTATCTGTCTTAAATATACTAATAAAGTAGTCTAAATAGGTTAAAACTCAAAAATAAAGTGTTTTTAGCTTTTTGAAAGTTAAAAAAGATTAGAAATTAACTGTGAAAATTGGTTAAATAAGCTGATCTAAAGAGTTTAGTAAGTTTATCTGTCTTAAATATACTAATAAATTAGTCTAAATAGGTTAAAACTCTAAAATAAAGAGTTTAGAGCTTTTTGAAAGTTTAAAAAGATTAGAAATTAACTGGGAAAAATGGTTAAATAAACTAATCTAAAGAATTTTGTAAGTTTATTTGTCTTAAATATACTAATAAAGTAGTCTAAATAGGTTAAAACTCTAAAATAAAGAGTTTAGAGCTTTTTGAAAGTTAAAAAAATTAGAAATTAACTGTGAAAACTGGTTAATTAAGCTGATCTAAAGAGTTTAGTAAGTTTATCTGTCTTAACTATACTAATAAAGTAGTTTAAATAGGTTAAAACTCTCAAATAAAGAGTTTAGAGCTTTTTGAAAGTTTAAAAAGATTAGAAATTAACCGTGAAAACTGGTTAAATAAACTGATCTAAAGAGTTTAGTAAGTTTATCTGTCTTAAATATTTTAATAAAGTAGTCTAAATACGTCAAAACACGAAAATAAAGTGTTTAGAGCTTTTTGAAAGTTAAAAAAGATTAGAAATTAACTGGGAAAAATGGTTAAATAAACTAATCTAAAGAATTTAGTAAGTTTATTTGTCTTAAATATACTAATAAAGTAGTCTAAATAGGTTAAAACTCTAAAATAAAGAGTTTAGAGCTTTTTGAAAGTTAAAAAGATTAGAAATTAACTGGGAAAAATGGTTAAATAAACTAATCTAAAGAATTTTGTAAGTTTATTTGTCTTAAATATACTAATAAAGTAGTCTAAATAGGTTAAAACTCTAAAATAAAGAGTTTAGAGCTTTTTGAAAGTTAAAAAAATTAGAAATTAACTGTGAAAACTGGTTAAATAAGCTGATCTAAAGAGTTTAGTAAGTTTATCTCTCTTAACTATACTAATAAAGTAGTCTAAATAGGTTAAAACTCTAAAATAAAGAGTTTAGAGCTTTTTGAAAGTTAAAAAAGATTAGAAATTAACTGGGAAAAATGGTTAAATAAACTAATCTAAAGAATTTAATAAGTTTATTTCTCTTAACTATACTAATAAAGTAGTCTAAATAGGTTAAAACTCTAAAATAAAGAGTTTAGAGCTTTTTGAAAGTTTAAAAAGATTAGAAATTAACTGTGAAAACTGGTTAAATAAGCTGATCTAAAGAGTTTAGTAAGTTTATCTGTCTTAAATATACTAATAAAGTAGTCTAAATAGGTTAAAACTCTAAAATAAAGAGTTTAGAGCTTTTTGAAAGTTAAAAAAGATTAGAAATTAACTGTGAAAACTGGTTAAATAAGCTGATCTAAAGAGTTTAGTAAGTTTATCTGTCTTAAATATACTAATAAAGTAGTCTAAATAGGTTAAAACTATAAAATAAAGTGTTTAGAGCTTTTTGAAAGTTAAAAAAGATTAGAAATTAACTGTGAAAACTGGTTAAATAAGCTGATCTAAAGAGTTTAGTAAGTTTATCTGTCTTAAATATACTAATAAAGTAGTCTAAATAGGTTAAAACTCCAAAATATAGTGTTTTTAGCTTTTTGAAAGTTAAAAAAGATTAGAAATTAACTGTGAAAACTGGTTAAATAAGCTGATCTAAAGAGTTTAGTAAGTTTATCTGTCTTAAATATACTAATAAAGTAGTCTAAATAGGTTCAAACTCCAAAATATAGTGTTTTTAGCTTTTTGAAAGTTAAAAAAATTAGAAATTAACTGTGAAAACTGGTTAAATAAGCTGATCTAAAGAGTTTAGTAAGTTTATCTCTCTTAACTATACTAATAAAGTAGTCTAAATAGGTTAAAACTCTAAAATAAAGAGTTTAGAGCTTTTTGAAAGTTTAAAAAGATTAGAAATTAACTGTGAAAACTGGTTAAATAAACTGATCTAAAGAGTTTAGTAAGTTTATCTGTCTTATATATTTTAATAAAGTAGTCTAAATACGTCAAAACACGAAAATAAAGTGTTTAGAGCTTTTTCAAAGTTAAAAAGATTAGAAATTAACTGGGAAAAATGGTTAAATAAACTAATCTAAAGAATTTAGTAAGTTTATTTGTCTTAAATATACTAATAAAGTAGTCTAAATAGGTTAAAACTCTAAAATAAAGAGTTTAGAGCTTTTTGAAAGTTTAAAAAGATTAGAAATTAACTGGGAAAAATGGTTAAATAAACTAATCTAAAGAGTTTTGTAAGTTTATTTGTCTTAAATATACTAATAAAGTAGTCTAAATAGGTTAAAACTCTAAAATAAAGAGTTTAGAGCTTTTTGAAAGTTAAAAAAATTAGAAATTAACTGTGAAAACTGGTTAAATAAGCTGATCTAAAGAGTTTAGTAAGTTTATCTCTCTTAACTATACTAATAAAGTAGTCTAAATAGGTTAAAACTCTAAAATAAAGAGTTTAGAGCTTTTTGAAAGTTAAAAAAGATTAGAAATTAACTGGGAAAAATGGTTAAATAAACTAATCTAAAGAATTTAGTAAGTTTATTTGTCTTAAATATACTAATAAAGTAGTCTAAATAGGTTAAAACTCTAAAATAAAGTGTTTAGAGCTTTTTGAAAGTTTAAAAAGATTAGAAATTAACTGTGAAAACTGGTTAAATAAGCTGATCTAAAGAGTTTAGTAAGTTTATCTGTCTTAAATATACTAATAAAGTAGTCTAAATAGGTTAAAACTCGAAAATAAAGAGTTTAGAGCTTTTTGAAACTTAAAAAAGATTAGAAATTAACTGTGAAAACTGGTTAAATAAGCTGATCTAAAGAGTTTAGTAAGTTTATCTGTCTTAAATATACTAATAAAGTAGTCTAAATAGGTTAAAACTCAAAAATAAAGAGTTTAGAGCTTTTTGAAAGTTTAAAAAGATTAGAAATTAACCGTGGAAACTGGTTAAATAAGATGATCTAAAGAGTTTAGTAAGTTTATCTGTCTTAAATATACTAATAAAGTAGTCTAAATAGGTTAAAACTCTAAAATAAAGAGTTTAGAGCTTTTTGAAAGTTAAAAAAATTAGAAATTAACTGTGAAAACTGGTTAAATAAGCTGATCTAAAGAGTTTAGTAAGTTTATCTCTCTTAACTATACTAATAAAGTAGTCTAAATAGGTTAAAACTATAGAATAAAGAGTTTAGAGCTTTTTGAAAGTTTAAAAAGATTAGAAATTAACCGTGAAAACTGGTTAAATAAACTGATCTAAAGAGTTTAGTAAGTTTATCTGTCTTAAATATTTTAATAAAGTAGTCTAAATACGTCAAAACACGAAAATAAAGTGTTTAGAGCTTTTTGAAAGTTAAAAAGATTAGAAATTAACTGGGAAAAATGGTTAAATAAACTAATCTAAAGAATTTAGTAAGTTTATTTGTCTTAAATATACTAATAAAGTAGTCTAAATAGGTTAAAACTCTAAAATAAAGAGTTTAGAGCTTTTTGAAAGTTAAAAAAGATTAGAAATTAACTGGGAAAAATGGTTAAATAAACTAATCTAAAGAATTTAGTAAGTTTATTTGTCTTAAATATACTAATAAAGTAGTCTAAATAGGTTAAAACTCTAAAATAAAGTGTTTAGAGCTTTTTGAAAGTTTAAAAAGATAAGAAATTAACTGTGAAAACTGGTTAAATAAGCTGATCTAAAGAGTTTAGTAAGTTTATCTCTCTTAACTATACTAATAAAGTAGTCTAAATAGGTTAAAACTCTAAAATAAAGAGTTTAGAGCTTTTTGAAAGTTAAAAAAGATTAGAAATTAACTGGGAAAAATGGTTAAATAAACTAATCTAAAGAATTTAGTAAGTTTATTTGTCTTAAATATACTAATAAAGTAGTCTAAATAGGTTAAAACTCTAAAATAAAGTGTTTAGAGCTTTTTGAAAGTTTAAAAAGATTAGAAATTATCTGTGAAAACTGGTTAAATAAGCTGATCTAAAGAGTTTAGTAAGTTTATCTGTCTTAAATATACTAATAAAGTAGTCTAAATAGGTTAAAACTCGAAAATAAAGAGTTTAGAGCTTTTTGAAACTTAAAAAAGATTAGAAATTAACTGTGAAAACTGGTTAAATAAGCTGATCTAAAGAGTTTAGTAAGTTTATCTGTCTTAAATATACTAATAAAGTAGTCTAAATAGGTTAAAACTCAAAAATAAAGAGTTTAGAGCTTTTTGAAAGTTTAAAAAGATTAGAAATTAACCGTGGAAACTGGTTAAATAAGATGATCTAAAGAGTTTAGTAAGTTTATCTGTCTTAAATATACTAATAAAGTAGTCTAAATAGGTTAAAACTCTAAAATAAAGAGTTTAGAGCTTTTTGAAAGTTAAAAAAATTAGAAATTAACTGTGAAAACTGGTTAAATAAGCTGATCTAAAGAGTTTAGTAAGTTTATCTCTCTTAACTATACTAATAAAGTAGTCTAAATAGGTTAAAACTATAGAATAAAGAGTTTAGAGCTTTTTGAAAGTTTAAAAAGATTAGAAATTAACCGTGAAAACTGGTTAAATAAACTGATCTAAAGAGTTTAGTAAGTTTATCTGTCTTAAATATTTTAATAAAGTAGTCTAAATACGTCAAAACACGAAAATAAAGTGTTTAGAGCTTTTTGAAAGTTAAAAAGATTAGAAATTAACTGGGAAAAATGGTTAAATAAACTAATCTAAAGAATTTAGTAAGTTTATTTGTCTTAAATATACTAATAAAGTAGTCTAAATAGGTTAAAACTCTAAAATAAAGAGTTTAGAGCTTTTTGAAAGTTAAAAAAGATTAGAAATTAACTGTGAAAACTGGTTAAATAAGCTGATCTAAAGAGTTTAGTAAGTTTATCTCTCTTAACTATACTAATAAAGTAGTCTAAATAGGTTAAAACTCTAAAATAAAGAGTTTAGAGCTTTTTGAAAGTTTAAAAAGATTAGAAATTAACTGGGAAAAATGGTTAAATAAACTAATCTAAAGAATTTAGTAAGTTTATTTGTCTTAAATATACTAATAAAGTAGTCTAAATAGGTTAAAACTCTAAAATAAAGTGTTTAGAGCTTTTTGAAAGTTTAAAAAGATAAGAAATTAACTGTGAAAACTGGTTAAATAAGCTGATCTAAAGAGTTTAGTAAGTTTATCTGTCTTAAATATACTAATAAAGTAGTCTAAATAGGTTAAAACTCGAAAATAAAGAGTTTAGAGCTTTTTGAAAGTTAAAAAAGATTAGAAATTAACTGTGAAAACTGGTTAAATAAGCTGATCTAAAGAGTTTAGTAAGTTTATCTGTCTTAAATATACTAATAAAGTAGTCTAAATAGGTTAAAACTATAAAATAAAGTGTTTAGAGCTTTTGGAAATTTAAAAAAGATTAGAAATTAACTGTGAAAACTGGTTAAATAAGCTGATCTAAAGAGTTTAGTAAGTTTATCTGTCTTAAATATACTAATAAAGTAGTCTAAATAGGTTAAAACTCAAAAATATAGTGTTTTTAGCTTTTTGAAAGTTAAAAAAGATTAGAAATTAACTGTGAAAACTGGTTAAATAAGCTGATCTAAAGAGTTTAGTAAGTTTATCTGTCTTAAATATACTAATAAAGTAGTCTAAATAGGTTAAAACTCTAAAATAAAGAGTTTAGAACTTTTTGAAAGTTTAAAAAGATTAGAAATTAACCGTGGAAACTGCTTAAATAAGATGATCTAAAGAGTTTAGTAAGTTTATCTGTCTTAAATATACTAATAAAGTAGTCTAAATAGGTTAAAACTCTAAAATAAAGAGTTTAGAGCTTTTTGAAAGTTAAAAAGATTAGAAATTAACTGTGAAAACTGGTTAAATAAGCTGATCTAAAGAGTTTAGTAAGTTTATCTCTTATAAATATACTAATAAAGTAGTCTAAATAGGTTAAAACTCGAAAATAAAGAGTTTAGAGCTTTTTGAAAGTTTAAAAAGATTAGAAATTAACTGTGAAAACTGGTTAAATAAACGGATCTAAAGAGTTTAGTAAGTTTATCTGTCTTAAATATACTAATAAAGTAGTCTAAATAGGTTAAAACTCTAAAATAAAGAGTTTAGAGGTTTTTGAAAGTTAAAAAAGATTAGAAATTAACTGTCAAAACTGGTTAAATAAGCTGATCTAAAGAGTTTAGTAAGTTTATCTGTCTTAAATATACTAATAAAGTAGTCTAAATAGGATAAAACTCGAAAATAAAGAGTTTAGAGTTTTTGAAAGTTAAAAAAGATTAGAAATTAACTGTGAAAACTGGTTAAATAAGCTGATCTAAAGTGTTTAGTAAGTTTATCTGTCTTAAATATACTAATAAAGTAGTCTAAATAGGTTAAAACTCAAAAATAAAGTGTTTTTAGCTTTTTGAAAGTTAAAAAGATTAGAAATTAACTGTGAAAACTGGTTAAATAAGCTGATCTAAAGAGTTTAGTAAGTTTATCTGTCTTAAATATACTAATAAAGTAGTCTAAATAGGTTAAAACTCGAAAATAAAGAGTTTAGAGCTTTTTGAAAGTTTAAAAAGATTAGAAATTAACTGTGAAAACTGGTTAAATAAGCTGATCTAAAGAGTTTAGTAAGTTTATCTCTCTTAACTATACTAATAAAGTAGTCTAAATAGGTTAAAACTCTAAAATAAAGAGTTTAGAGCTTTTTGAAAGTTTAAAAAGATTAGAAATTAACTGGGAAAAATGGTTAAATAAACTAATCTAAAGAATTTAGTAAGTTTATTTGTCTTAAATATACTAATAAAGTAGTCTAAATAGGTTAAAACTCTAAAATAAAGTGTTTAGAGCTTTTTGAAAGTTTAAAAAGATAAGAAATTAACTGTGAAAACTGGTTAAATAAGCTGATCTAAAGAGTTTAGTAAGTTTATCTGTCTTAAATATACTAATAAAGTAGTCTAAATAGGTTAAAACTCGAAAATAAAGAGTTTAGAGCTTTTTGAAAGTTAAAAAAGATTAGAAATTAACTGTGAAAACTGGTTAAATAAGCTGATCTAAAGAGTTTAGTAAGTTTATCTGTCTTAAATATACTAATAAAGTAGTCTAAATAGGTTAAAACTATAAAATAAAGTGTTTAGAGCTTTTGGAAATTTAAAAAAGATTAGAAATTAACTGTGAAAACTGGTTAAATAAGCTGATCTAAAGAGTTTAGTAAGTTTATCTGTCTTAAATATACTAATAAAGTAGTCTAAATAGGTTAAAACTCAAAAATATAGTGTTTTTAGCTTTTTGAAAGTTAAAAAAGATTAGAAATTAACTGTGAAAACTGGTTAAATAAGCTGATCTAAAGAGTTTAGTAAGTTTATCTGTCTTAAATATACTAATAAAGTAGTCTAAATAGGTTAAAACTCTAAAATAAAGAGTTTAGAACTTTTTGAAAGTTTAAAAAGATTAGAAATTAACCGTGGAAACTGCTTAAATAAGATGATCTAAAGAGTTTAGTAAGTTTATCTGTCTTAAATATACTAATAAAGTAGTCTAAATAGGTTAAAACTCTAAAATAAAGAGTTTAGAGCTTTTTGAAAGTTAAAAAGATTAGAAATTAACTGTGAAAACTGGTTAAATAAGCTGATCTAAAGAGTTTAGTAAGTTTATCTCTTATAAATATACTAATAAAGTAGTCTAAATAGGTTAAAACTCGAAAATAAAGAGTTTAGAGCTTTTTGAAAGTTTAAAAAGATTAGAAATTAACTGTGAAAACTGGTTAAATAAACGGATCTAAAGAGTTTAGTAAGTTTATCTGTCTTAAATATACTAATAAAGTAGTCTAAATAGGTTAAAACTCTAAAATAAAGAGTTTAGAGGTTTTTGAAAGTTAAAAAAGATTAGAAATTAACTGTCAAAACTGGTTAAATAAGCTGATCTAAAGAGTTTAGTCAGTTTATCTGTCTTAAATATACTAATAAAGTAGTCTAAATAGGATAAAACTCGAAAATAAAGAGTTTAGAGTTTTTGAAAGTTAAAAAAGATTAGAAATTAACTGTGAAATCTGGTTAAATAAGCTGATCTAAAGTGTTTAGTAAGTTTATCTGTCTTAAATATACTAATAAAGTAGTCTAAATAGGTTAAAACTCAAAAATAAAGTGTTTTTAGCTTTTTGAAAGTTAAAAAGATTAGAAATTAACTGTGAAAACTGGTTAAATAAGCTGATCTAAAGAGTTTAGTAAGTTTATCTGTCTTAAATATACTAATAAAGTAGTCTAAATAGGTTAAAACTCGAAAATAAAGAGTTTAGAGCTTTTTGAAAGTTTAAAAAGATTAGAAATTAACCGTGAAAACTGCTTAAATAAGCTGATCTAAAGAGTTTAGTAAGTTTATCTGTCTTAAATATACTAATAAAGTAGTCTAAATAGGTTAAAACTCGAAAATAAAGAGTTTAGAGTTTTTTGAAAGTTTAAAATGATTAGAAATTAACTGTGAAAACTGGTTAAATAAGCTGATCTAAAGAGTTTAGTAAGTTTATCTGTCTTAAATATACTAATAAAGTAGTCTAAATAGGTTAAAACTATAAAATAAAGTGTTTAGAGCTTTTTGAAAGTTAAAAAAGATTAGAAATTAACTGTGAAAACTGGTTAAATAAGCTGATCTAAAGAGTTTAGTAAGTTTATCTGTCTTAAATATACTAATAAAGTAGTCTAAATAGGTTAAAACTCTAAAATAAAGAGTTTAGAGCTTTTTGAAAGTTTAAAAAGATTAGAAATTAACTGTGAAAACTGGTTAAATAAGCTGATCTAAAGAGTTTAGTAAGTTTATCTGTCTTAAATATACTAATAAAGTAGTCTAAATAGGTTAAAACTCTAAAATAAAGTGTTTAGAGCTTTTTGAAAGTTAAAAAAGATTAGAAATTAACTGGGAAAAATGGTTAAATAAACTAATCTAAAGAATTTAGTAACTTTTTTGTCTTAAATATACTAAGAAAGTAGTCTAAATAGGTTAAAACTCTAAAATAAAGTGTTTAGAGCTTTTTGAAAGTTTAAAAAGATTAGAAATTAACTGTGAAAACTGGTTAAATAAGCTGATCTAAAGAGTTTAGTAAGTTTATCTGTCTTAAATATACTAATAAAGTAGTCTAAATAGGTTAAAACTCTAAAATAAAGAGTTTAGAGCTTTTTGAAAGTTAAAAAAGATTAGAAATTAACGGTGAAAACTGGTTAAATAAGCTGATCTAAAGAGTTTAGTAAGTTTATCTGTCTTAAATATACTAATAAAGTAGTCTAAATAGGTTAAAACTATAAAATATTGTGTTTAGAGCTTTTTGAAAGTTAAAAAAGATTAGAAATTAACTGTGAAAACTGGTTAAATAAGCTGATCTAAAGAGTTTAGTAAGTTTATCTGTCTTAAATATACTAATAAAGTAGTCTAAATAGGTTAAAACTCTAAAATAAAGAGTTTAGAGCTTTTTGAAAGTTAAAAAAGATTAGAAATTAACTGTGAAAACTGGTTAAATAAACTGATCTAAAGAGTTTAGTAAGTTTATCTGTCTTAAATATACTAATAAAGTAGTCTAAATAGGTTAAAACTCTAAAATAAAGAGTTTAGAGCTTTTTGAAAGTTAAAAAAGATTAGAAATTAACTGTGAAAACTGGTTAAATAAGCTGATCTAAAGAGTTTAGTAAGTTTATCTGTCTTAAATATACTAATAAAGTAGTCTAAATAGGTTAAAACTCGAAAATAAAGAGTTTAGAGCTTTTTGAAAGTTTAAAAAGATTAGAAATTAACCGTGAAAACTGCTTAAATAAGATGATCTAAAGAATTTAGTAAGTTTATCTGTCTTAAATATACTAATAAAGTAGTCTAAATAGGTTAAAACTCGAAAATAAAGAGTTTAGAGCTTTTTGAAAGTTAAAAAAGATTAGAAATTAACTGTGAAAACTGGTTAAATAAGCTGATCTAAAGAGTTTAGTAAGTTTATCTGTCTTAAATATACTAATAAAGTAGTCTAAATAGGTTAAAACTCGAAAATAAAGAGTTCAGAGCTTTTTGAAAGTTTAAAATGATTAGAAATTAACTGTGAAAACTGGTTAAATAAGCTGATCTAAAGAGTTTAGTAAGTTTATCTGTCTAAAATATACTAATAAAGTAGTCGAAATAGGTTAAAACTATAAAATAAAGTGTTTAGAGCTTTTTGAAAGTTAAAAAAGATTAGAAATTAACTGTGAAAACTGGTTAAATAAGCTGATCTAAAGAGTTTAGTAAGTTTATCTGTCTTAAATATACTAATAAAGTAGTCTAAATAGGTTAAAACTCTAAAATAAAGAGTTTAGAGCTTTTTGAAAGTTTAAAAAGATTAGAAATTAACTGTGAAAACTGGTTAAATAAGCTGATCTAAAGAGTTTAGTAAGTTTATCTGTCTTAAATATACTAATAAAGTAGTCTAAATAGGTTAAAACTCTAAAATAAAGAGTTTAGAGCTTTTTGAAAGTTAAAAAAGATTAGAAATTAACGGTGAAAACTGGTTAAATAAGCTGATCTAAAGAGTTTAGTAAGTTTATCTGTCTTAAATATACTAATAAAGTAGTCTAAATAGGTTACAACTATAAAATAATGTGTTTAGAGCTTTTTGAAAGTTAAAAAAGATTAGAAATTAACTGTGAAAACTGGTTAAATAAACTGATCTAAAGAGTTTAGTAAGTTTATCTGTCTTAAATATACTAATAAAGTAGTCTAAATAGGTTAAAACTCTAAAATAAAGAGTTTAGAGCTTTTTGAAAGTTAAAAAAGATTAGAAATTAATTGGGAAAAATGGTTAAATAAACTAATCTAAGGAGTTTAGTAAGTTTATCTGTCTTAAATATACTAATAAAGTAGTCTAAATAGGTTAAAACTCTAAAATAAAGTGTTTAGAGCTTTTTGAAAGTTTAAAAAGATTAGAAATTAACTGGGGAAATGGTTAAATAAACTAATCTACAGAATTTAGTAAGTTTATTTGTCTTAAATATACTAATAAAGTAGTCTAAATAGGTTAAAACTCTAAAATAAAGAGTTTAGAGCTTTTTGAAAGTTAAAAAAGATTAGAAATTAACTGTGAAAACTGGTTAAATAAGCTGATCTAAAGAGTTTAGTAAGTTTATCTGTCTTAAATATACTAATAAAGTAGTCTAAATAGGTTAAAACTCTAAAATAAAGAGTTTAGAGCTTTTTGAAAGTTAAAAAAGATTAGAAATTAACTGTGAAAACTGGTTAAATAAGCTGATCTAAAGAGTTTAGTAAGTTTATCTGTCTTAAATATACTAATAAAGTAGTCTAAATAGGTTAAAACTCTAAAATAAAGAGTTTAGAGCTTTTTGAAAGTTAAAAAAGATTAGAAATTAACTGTGAAAACTGGTTAAATAAGTGGATCTAAAGAGTTTAGTAAGTTTATCTGTCTTAAATATACTAATAAAGTAGTCTAAATAGGTTAAAACTCGAAAATAAAGAGTTTAGAGCTTTTTGAAAGTTAAAAAAGATTAGAAATTAACTGTGAAAACTGGTTAAATAAGCTGATCTAAAGAGTTTAGTAAGTTTATCTGTCTTAAATGTACTAATAACGTAGTCTATATAGGTTAAAACTCTAAAATAATGTGTTTAGAGCTTTTTGAAAGTTAAAAAAGATTAGAAATTAACTGTGAAAACTGGTTAAATAAACTGATCTAAAGAGTTTAGTAAGTTTATCTGTCTTAAATATACTAATAAAGTAGTCTAAATAGGTTAAAACTCTAAAATAAAGAGTTTAGAGCTTTTTGAAAGTTAAAAAAGATTAGAAATTAACTGTGAAAACTGGTTAAATAAGCTGATCTAAAGAGTTTAGTAAGTTTATCTGTCTTAAATGTACTAATAACGTAGTCTAAATAGGTTAAAACTCTAAAATAATGTGTTTAGAGCTTTTTGAAAGTTAAAAAAGATTAGAAATTAACTGTGAAAACTGGTTAAATAAACTGATCTAAAGAGTTTAGTAAGTTTATCTGTCTTAAATATACTAATAAAGTAGTCTAAATAGGTTAAAACTCTAAAATAAAGTGTTTAGAGCTTTTTGAAAGTTAAAAAAGATTAGAAATTAACTGTGAAAACTGGTTAAATAAACTGATCTAAAGAGTTTAGTAAGTTTATCTGTCTTAAATATACTAATAAAGTAGTATAAATGGGTTAAAATTCAAAAATGAAGTGTTTAGAGTTTTTTGAAAGTTAAAAAAGATTAGAAATTAACTGGGAAAACTGGTTAAATAAACTGGTCTAAAGAGTTTAGTAAGTTTATCAGTCTTAAATATACTAATAAAGTAGTCTAAATAGGTTAAAACTCTAAAATAAAGAGTTTAGAGCTTTTTGAAAGTTAAAAAAGATTAGAAATTGACTGTGAAAACTGGTTAAATAAGCTGATCTAAAGAGTTTAGTAAGTTTATCTGTCTTAAATATACTAATAAATTAGTCTAAATAGGTTAAAACTCTAAAATAAAGTGTTTAGAGCTTTTTGAAAGTTAAAAAAGATTAGAAATTAACTGTGAAAACTGGTTAAATAAGCTGATCTAAAGAGTTTAGTAAGTTTATCTGTCTTAAATATACTAATAAAGTAGTCTAAATAGGTTAAAACTCTAAAATAAAGTGTTTAGAGCTTTTTGAAAGTTTAAAAAGATTAGAAATTAACTGTGAAAACTGGTTAAATAAGATGATCTAAAGAGTTTAGTAAGTTTATCTGTCTTAAATATACTAATAAAGTAGTCTAAAGAGGTTAAAACTCGAATATAAAGAGTTTAGAGCTTTTTGAAAGTTGAAAAACATTAGAAATTAACTGTGAAAACTGGTTAAATAAGCTGATCTAAAGAGTTTAGTAAGTTTATCTGTCTTAAATATACTAATAAAGTAGTCTAAATAGGTTAAAACTCTAAAAAAAGAGTTTATAACTTTTTGAAAGTTTAAAAAGATTAGAAATTAACTGTGAAAACTGGTTAAATATCTGATCTAAAGAATTTAGTAGGTTTATCTGTCTTAAATATACTAATAAAGTAGTCTAAATAGGTTATAAGTCTAAAATAAAGAGCTTAGAGCTTTTTCAAAGTTAAAAAAGATTAGAAATTAAATGTGAAAACTGGTTAAATATGCTGATCTAGAGTTTAGTAAGTTTATCTGTCTTAAATATACTAATAAAGTAGTAAAAATAGGTTAAAATTCGAAAATGAAGTGTTTAGAGTTTTTTCAAAGTTAAATAAGATTAGAAATTAACTGTGAAAACTGGTTAAATAAACTGATCTAAAGAGTTTAGTAAGTTTATCTGTCTTAAATATACTAATAAAGTAGTCTAAATAGGTTAAAACTCTAAAATAAAGAGTTTAGAGCTTTTTGAAAGTAAAAAAAGATTAGAAATTAACTGTGAAAACTGGTTAAATAAGCTGATCTAAAGAGTTTAGTAAGTTTATCTGTCTTAAATATACTAATAAAGTAGTCTAAATACGTTAAAACTCTAAAATAAAGTGATTAGAGCTTTTTGAAAGCTAAAAAAGGTTAGAAATTAGCTGTGAAACTGGTTAAATAAGCTGATCTAAAGAGTTTAGTAAGTTTATCTGTCTTAAATATACTAATAAAGTAGTCTAAATACGTTAAAACTCTAAAATAAAGTGATTAGAGCTTTTTGAAAGCTAAAAAAGGTTAGAAATTAGCTGTGAAACTGGTTAAATAAGCTGATCTAAAGAGTTTAGTAAGTTTATCTGTGTTAAATATACTAATAAAGTAGTCTAAATAGGTTAAAACTCGAAAATAAAGAGTTTAGAGCTTTTTGAAAGTTAAAAAAGATTAGAAATTAACTGTGAAAACTGGTTAAATAAGCTGATCTAAAGAGTTTAGTAAGTTTATCTGTCTTAAATATACTAATAAAGTAGTCTAAATAGGTTAAAACTCGAAAATAAAGAGTTTAGAGCTTTTTGAAAGTTAAAAAAGATTAGAAATTAACTGTGAAAACTGGTTAAATAAGCTGATCTAAAGAGTTTAGTAAGTTTATCTGTCTTAAATGTACTAATAACGTAGTCTAGATAGGTTAAAACTCTAAAATAATGTGTTTAGAGCTTTTTGAAAGTTAAAAAAGATTAGAAATTAACTGTGAAAACTGGTTAAATAAACTGATCTAAAGAGTTTAGTAAGTTTATCTCTCTTAAATATACTAATAAAGTAGTCTAAATAGGTTAAAACTCGAAAATAAAGTGTTTAGAGCTTTTTGAAAGTTAAAAAAGATTAGAAATTAACTGTGAAAACTGGTTAAATAAACTGATCTAAAGAGTTTAGTAAGTTTATCTGTCTTAAATATACTAATAAAGTAGTATAAATGGGTTAAAATTCAAAAATGAAGTGTTTAGAGTTTTTTGAAAGTTAAAAAAGATTAGAAATTAACTGTGAAAACTGGTTAAATAAACTGGTCTAAAGAGTTTAGTAAGTTTGTCAGTCTTAAATATACTAATAAAGTAGTCTAAATAGGTTAAAACTCTAAAATAAAGAGTTTAGAGCTTTTTGAAAGTTAAAAAGGATTAGAAATTGACTGTGAAAACTGGTTAAATAAGCTGATCTAAAGAGTTTAGTAAGTTTATCTGTCTTAAATATACTAATAAAGTAGTCTAAATAGGTTAAAACTCTAAAATAATGTGTTTAGAGCTTTTTGAAAGTTAAAAAAGATTAGAAATTAACTGTGAAAACTGGTTAAATAAGCTGATCTAAAGAGTTTAGTAAGTTTATCTGTCTTAAATATACTAATAAAGTAGTCTAAATAGTTTAAAACTCTAAAATAAAGTGTTTAGAGCTTTTTGAAAGTTTAAAAAGATATGAAATTAACTGTGAAAACTGGTTAAATAAGATGATCTAAAGAGTTTAGTAAGTTTATCTGTCTTAAATATACTAATAAAGTAGTCTAATGAGGTTAAAACTCGAAAATAAAGAGTTTAGAGCTTTTTGAAAGTTGAAAAACATTAGAAATTAACTGTGAAAACTGGTTAAATAAGCTGATCTAAAGAGTTTAGTAAGTTTATCTGTCTTAAATATACTAATAAAGTAGTCTAAAGAGGTTAAAACTCGAAAATAAAGAGTTTATAACTTTTTGAAAGTTTAAAAAGATTAGAAATTAACTGTGAAAACTGGTTAAATATCTGATCTAAAGAATTTAGTAGGTTTATCTGTCTTAAATATACTAATAAAGTAGTCTAAATAGGTTATAAGTCTAAAATAAAGAGCTTAGAGCTTTTTCAAAGTTAAAAAAGATTAGAAATTAAATGTGAAAACTGGTTAAATATGCTGATCTAGAGTTTAGTAAGTTTATCTGTCTTAAATATACTAATAAAGTAGTAAAAATAGGTTAAAATTCGAAAATGAAGTGTTTAGAGTTTTTTCAAAGTTAAATAAGATTAGAAATTAACTGTGAAAACTGGTTAAATAAACTGATCTAAAAAGTTTAGTAAGTTTATCTGTCTTAAATATACTAATAAAGTAGTCTAAATAGGTTAAAACTCTAAAATAAAGAGTTTAGAGCTTTTTGAAAGTAAAAAAAGATTAGAAATTAACTGTGAAAACTGGTTAAATAAGCTGATCTAAAGAGTTTAGTAAGTTTATCTGTCTTAAATATACTAATAAAGTAGTCTAAATACGTTAAAACTCTAAAATAAAGTGATTAGAGCTTTTTGAAAGCTAAAAAAGGTTAGAAATTAGCTGTGAAACTGGTTAAATAAGCTGATCTAAAGAGTTTAGTAAGTTTATCTGTGTTAAATATACTAATAAAGTAGTCTAAATAGGTTAAAACTCGAAAATAAAGAGTTTAGAGCTTTTTGAAAGTTAAAAAGGATTAGAAATTAACTGTGAAAACTGGTTAAATAAGCTGATCTAAAGAGTTTAGTAAGTTTATCTGTCTTAAATGTACTAATAACGTAGTCTATATAGGTTAAAACTCTAAAATAATGTGTTTAGAGCTTTTTGAAAGTTAAAAAAGATTAGAAATTAACTGTGAAAACTGGTTAAATAAACTGATCTAAAGAGTTTAGTAAGTTTATCTGTCTTAAATATACTAATAAAGTAGTCTAAATAGGTTAAAACTCTAAAATAAAGAGTTTAGAGCTTTTTGAAAGTTAAAAAAGATTAGAAATTAACTGTGAAAACTGGTTAAATAAGCTGATCTAAAGAGTTTAGTAAGTTTATCTGTCTTAAATGTACTAATAACGTAGTCTATATAGGTTAAAACTCTAAAATAATGTGTTTAGAGCTTTTTGAAAGTTAAAAAAGATTAGAAATTAACTGTGAAAACTGGTTAAATAAACTGATCTAAAGAGTTTAGTAAGTTTATCTGTCTTAAATATACTAATAAAGTAGTCTAAATAGGTTAAAACTCTAAAATAAAGAGTTTAGAGCTTTTTGAAAGTTAAAAAAGATTAGAAATTAACTGTGAAAACTGGTTAAATAAGCTGATCTAAAGAGTTTAGTAACTTTATCTGTCTTAAATGTACTAATAACGTAGTCTAAATAGGTTAAAACTCTAAAATAATGTGTGTAGAGCTTTTTCAAAGTTAAAAAAGATTAGAAATTAACTGTGAAAACTGGTTAAATAAACTGATCTAAAGAATTTAGTAAGTTTATCTCTCTTAAATATACTAATAAAGTAGTCTAAATAGGTTAAAACTCTAAAATAAAGTGTTTAGAGCTTTTTGAAAGTTAAAAAAGATTAGAAATTAACTGTGAAAACTGGTTAAATAAACTGATCTAAAGAGTTTAGTAAGTTTATCTGTCTTAAATATACTAATAAAGTAGTATAAATGGGTTAAAATTTAAAAATGAAGTGTTTAGAGTTTTTTGAAAGTTAAAAAAGATTAGAAATTAACTGTGAAAACTGGTTAAATAAACTGGTCTAAAGAGTTTAGTGAGTTTATCAGTCTTAAATATACTAATAAAGTAGTCTAAATAGGTTAAAACTCTAAAATAAAGTGTTTAGAGCTTTTTGAAAGTTAAAAAAGATTAGAAATTGACTGTGAAAACTGGTTAAATAAGCTGATCTAAAGAGTTTAGTAAGTTTATCTGTCTTAAATATACTAATAAAGTAGTCTAAATAGGTTAAAACTCTAAAATAAAGAGTTTAGAGCTTTTTCAAAGTTAAAAAAGATTAGAAATTAACTGTGAAAACTGGTTAAATAAGCTGATCTAAAGAGTTTAGTAAGTTTATCTGTCTTAAATATACTAATAAAGTAGTCTAAATAGTTTAAAACTCTAAAATAAAGTGTTTAGAGCTTTTTGAAAGTTTAAAAAGATTAGAAATTAACTGTGAAAACTGGTTAAATAAGATGATCTAAAGAGTTTAGTAAGTTTATCTGTCTTAAATATACTAATAAAGTAGTCTAAAGAGGTTAAAACTCGAAAATAAAGAGTTTAGAGCTTTTTGAAAGTTGAAAAACATTAGAAATTAACTGTGAAAACTGGTTAAATAAGCTGATCTAAAGAGTTTAGTAAGTTTATCTGTCTTAAATATACTAATAAAGTAGTCTAAATAGGTTAAAACTCGAAAATAAAGAGTTTAGAGCTTTTTGAAAGTTAAAAAAGATTAGAAATTAACTGTGAAAACTGGTTAAATAAGCTGATCTAAAGAGTTTAGTAAGTTTATCTGTCTTAAATATACTAATAAAGTAGTCTAAATAGGTTAAAACTCTAAAAAAAGAGTTTATAACTTTTTGAAAGTTTAAAAAGATTAGAAATTAACTGTGAAAACTGGTTAAATATCTGATCTAAAGAATTTAGTAGGTTTATCTGTCTTAAATATACTAATAAAGTAGTCTAAATAGGTTATAAGTCTAAAATAAAGAGCTTAGAGCTTTTTCAAAGTTAAAAAAGATTAGAAATTAACTGTGAAAACTGGTTAAATATGCTGATCTAGAGTTTAGTAAGTTTATCTGTCTTAAATATACTAATAAAGTAGTAAAAATAGGTTAAAATTCGAAAATGAAGTGTTTAGAGTTTTTTCAAAGTTAAATAAGATTAGAAATTAACTGTGAAAACTGGTTAAATAAACTGATCTAAAGAGTTTAGTAAGTTTATCTGTCTTAAATATACTAATAAAGTAGTCTAAATAGGTTAAAACTCTAAAATAAAGAGTTTAGAGCTTTTTGAAAGTAAAAAAAGATTAGAAATTAACTGTGAAAACTGGTTAAATAAGCTGATCTAAAGAGTTTAGTAAGTTTATCTGTCTTAAATATACTAATAAAGTAGTCTAAATACGTTAAAACTCTAAAATAAAGTGATTAGAGCTTTTTGAAAGCTAAAAAAGGTTAGAAATTAGCTGTGAAACTGGTTAAATAAGCTGATCTAAAGAGTTTAGTAAGTTTATCTGTCTTAAATATACTAATAAAGTAGTCTAAATAGGTTAAAACTCGAAAATAAAGAGTTTAGAGCTTTTTGAAAGTTAAAAAAGATTAGAAATTAACTGTGAAAACTGGTTAAATAAGCTGATCTAAAGAGTTTAGTAAGTTTATCTGTCTTAAATGTACTAATAACGTAGTCTATATAGGTTAAAACTCTAAAATAATGTGTTTAGAGCTTTTTGAAAGTTAAAAAAGATTAGAAATTAACTGTGAAAACTGGTTAAATAAACTGATCTAAAGAGTTTAGTAAGTTTATCTGTCTTAAATATACTAATAAAGTAGTCTAAATAGGTTAAAACTCTAAAATAAAGAGTTTAGAGCTTTTTGAAAGTTAAAAAAGATTAGAAATTAACTGTGAAAACTGGTTAAATAAGCTGATCTAAAGAGCTTAGTAAGTTTATCTGTCTTAAATGTACTAATAACGTAGTCTATATAGGTTAAAACTCTAAAATAATGTGTTTAGAGCTTTTTGAAAGTTAAAAAAGATTAGAAATTAACTGTGAAAACTGGTTAAAGAAATTGATCTAAAGAGTTTAGTAAGTTTATCTGTCTTAAATATACTAATAAAGTAGTCTAAATAGGTTAAAACTCGAAAATAAAGAGTTTAGAGCTTTTTGAAAGTTAAAAAAGATTAGAAATTAACTGTGAAAACTGGTTAAATAAGCTGATCTAAAGAGTTTAGTAAGTTTATCTGTCTTAAATATACTAATAAAGTAGTCTAAATAGGTTAAAACTCTAAAAAAAGAGTTTATAACTTTTTGAAAGTTTAAAAAGATTAGAAATTAACTGTGAAAACTGGTTAAATATCTGATCTAAAGAATTTAGTAGGTTTATCTGTCTTAAATATACTAATAAAGTAGTCTAAATAGGTTATAAGTCTAAAATAAAGAGCTTAGAGCTTTTTCAAAGTTAAAAAAGATTAGAAATTAAATGTGAAAACTGGTTAAATATGCTGATCTAGAGTTTAGTAAGTTTATCTGTCTTAAATATACTAATAAAGTAGTAAAAATAGGTTAAAATTCGAAAATGAAGTGTTTAGAGTTTTTTCAAAGTTAAATAAGATTAGAAATTAACTGTGAAAACTGGTTAAATAAACTGATCTAAAGAGTTTAGTAAGTTTATCTGTCTTAAATATACTAATAAAGTAGTCTAAATAGGTTAAAACTCTAAAATAAAGAGTTTAGAGCTTTTTGAAAGTTAAAAAAGATTAGAAATTAACTGTGAAAACTGGTTAAATAAGCTGATCTAAAGAGTTTAGTAAGTTTATCTGTCTTAAATATACTAATAAAGTAGTCTAAATACGTTAAAACTCTAAAATAAAGTGATTAGAGCTTTTTGAAAGCTAAAAAAGGTTAGAAATTAGCTGTGAAACTGGTTAAAAAAGCTGATCTAAAGAGTTTAGTAAGTTTATCTGTGTTAAATATACTAATAAAGTAGTCTAAATAGGTTAAAACTCGAAAATAAAGAGTTTAGAGCTTTTTGAAAGTTAAAAAAGATTAGAAATTAACTGTGAAAACTGGTTAAATAAGCTGATCTAAAGAGTTTAGTAAGTTTTCTGTCTTAAATGTACTAATAACGTAGTCTATATAGGTTAAAACTCTAAAATAATGTGTTTAGAGCTTTTTGAAAGTTAAAAAAGATTAGAAATTAACTGTGAAAACTGGTTAAATAAACTGATCTAACGAGTTTAGTAAGTTTATCTGTCTTAAATATACTAATAAAGTAGTCTAAATAGGTTAAAACTCTAAAATAAAGAGTTTAGAGCTTTTTGAAAGTTAAAAAAGATTAGAAATTAACTGTGAAAACTGGTTAAATAAGCTGATCTAAAGAGTTTAGTAAGTTTATCTGTCTTAAATATACTAATAAAGTAGTCTAAATACGTTAAAACTCTAAAATAAAGAGATTAGAGCTTTTTGAAAGCTAAAAAAGGTTAGAAATTAGCTGTGAAACTGGTTAAAAAAGCTGATCTAAAGAGTTTAGTAAGTTTATCTGTGTTAAATATACTAATAAAGTAGTCTAAATAGGTTAAAACTCGAAAATAAAGAGTTTAGAGCTTTTTGAAAGTTAAAAAAGATTAGAAATTAACTGTGAAAACTGGTTAAATAAGCTGATCTAAAGAGTTTAGTAAGTTTTCTGTCTTAAATGTACTAATAACGTAGTCTATATAGGTTAAAACTCTAAAATAATGTGTTTAGAGCTTTTTGAAAGTTAAAAAAGATTAGAAATTAACTGTGAAAACTGGTTAAATAAACTGATCTAAAGAGTTTAGTAAGTTTATCTGTCTTAAATATACTAATAAAGTAGTCTAAATAGGTTAAAACTCTAAAATAAAGAGTTTAGAGCTTTTTGAAAGTTAAAAAAGATTAGAAATTAACTGTGAAAACTGGTTAAATAAGCTGATCTAAAGAGTTTAGTAAGTTTATCTGTCTTAAATGTACTAATAACGTAGTCTATATAGGTTAAAACTCTAAAATAATGTGTTTAGAGCTTTTTGAAAGTTAAAAAAGATTAGAAATTAACTGTGAAAACTGGTTAAAGAAACTGATCTAAAGAGTTTAGTAAGTTTATCTGTCTTAAATATACTAATAAAGTAGTCTAAATAGGTTAAAACTCTAAAATAAAGAGTTTAGAGCTTTTTGAAAGTTAAAAAAGATTAGAAATCAACTGTGAAAACTGGTTAAATAAGCTGATCTAAAGAGTTTAGTAAGTTTATCTGTCTTAAATATACTAATAAAGTAGTCTAAATAGTTTAAAACTCTAAAATAAAGTGTTTAGTGCTTTTTGAAAGTTTAAAAAGATTAGAAATTAACTGTGAAAACTGGTTAAATAAGATGATCTAAAGAGTTTAGTAAGTTTATCTGTCTTAAATATACTAATAAAGTAGTCTAAATAGGTTAAAACTCGAAAATAAAGAGTTTAGAGCTTTTTGAAAGTTAAAAAAAATTAGAAATTAACTGTGAAAACTGGTTAAATAAGCTGATCTAAAGAGTTTAGTAAGTTTATCTGTCTTAAATATACTAATAAAGTAGTCTAAATAGGTTAAAACTCGAAAATAAAGAGTTTAGAGCTTTTTGAAAGTTAAAAAAGATTAGAAATTAACTGTGAAAACTGGTTAAATAAGCTGATCTAAAGAGTTTAGTAAGTTTATCTGTCTTAAATATACTAATAAAGTAGTCTAAATAGGTTAAAACTCTAAAAAAAGAGTTTATAACTTTTTGAAAGTTTAAAAAGATTAGAAATTAACTGTGAAAACTAGTTAAATATCTGATCTAAAGAATTTAGTAGGTTTATCTGTCTTAAATATACTAATAAAGTAGTCTAAATAGGTTATAAGTCTAAAATAAAGAGCTTAGAGCTTTTTCAAAGTTAAAAAAGATTAGAAATTAAATGTGAAAACTGGTTAAATATGCTGATCTAGAGTTTAGTAAGTTTATCTGTCTTAAATATACTAATAAAGTAGTAAAAATAGGTTAAAATTCGAAAATGAAGTGTTTAGAGTTTTTTCAAAGTTAAATAAGATTAGAAATTAACTGTGAAAACTGGTTAAATAAACTGATCTAAAGAGTTTAGTAAGTTTATCTGTCTTAAATATACTAATAAAGTAGTCTAAATAGGTTAAAACTCTAAAATAAAGAGTTTAGAGCTTTTTGAAAGTAAAAAAAGATTAGAAATTAACTGTGAAAACTGGTTAAATAAGCTGATCTAAAGAGTTTAGTAAGATTATCTGTCTTAAGTATACTAATAAAGTAGTCTAAATAGGTTAAAACTCTAAATTAAAGAATTTAAAGCTTTTTGAAAGTTAAAAAAGATTAGAAATTAACTGTGAAAACTGGTTAAATAAACTGATCTAAAGAGTTTAGTAAGTTTATCTGTCTTAAATATACTAATAAAGTAGTCTAAATAGGTTACAATTCGAAAATGAAGTGTTTAGAGTTTTTTTTGAAAGTTAAAAAAGATTAGAAATTAACTGTGAAAACTGGTTAAATAAACTGATCTAAAGAGTTTAGTAAGTTTATCAGTTTTAAATATACTAATAAAGTAGTCTAAATAGGTTAAAACTCTAAAATAAAGAGTTTAGAGCTTTTTGAAAGTTAAAAAAGATTAGAAATTAACTGTGAAAACTGGTTAAATAAGCTGATCTAAAGAGTTTAGTAAGTTTATCTGTCTTAAATATACTAATAAAGTAGTCTAAATAGGTTAAAATTATAAAATAAAGTGTTTAGAGCTTTTTGAAAGTTAAAAAAGATTAGAAATTAACTGTGAAAACTGGTTAAATAAGCTGATCTAAAGAGTTTAGTAAGTTTGTCTGTCCTAAATATACTAATAAAGTAGTCTAAATAGGTTAAAACTCGAAAATAAAGAGTTTAGCTTTTTGAAAGTTAAAAAAGATTAGAAATTAACTGCGAAAACTTGTTAAATAAACTGATCTAAAGAGTTTAGTAAGTTTATCTGTCTTAAATGTACTAATAAAGTAGTCTAAATAGGTTAAAACTCGAAAATAAAGAGTTTAAATTTTTTTTTAAGTTTAAAAAGATTAGAAATTAACTGTGAAAACTGGTTAAATAAGCTGATCTAAAGAGTTTAGTAAGTTTATCTGTCTTAAATATACTAATAAAGTAGTCTAAATAGGTTAAAACTCTAAAATAAAGAGTTTAGAGCTTTTTGAAAGTTTAAAAAGATTAGAAATTAACTGTGAAAACTGGTTAAATAAGCTGATCTAAAGAGTGTAGTAAGTTTATCTGTCTTAAATATACTAATAAAGTAGTCTAAATAGGTTAAAACTCTAAAATAAAGAGTTTAGAGCTTTTTGAAAGTTTAAAAAGATTAGAAATTAACTGTGAAAACTGGTTAAATAAGCTGATCTAAAGAGTTTAGTAAGTGTATCTGTCTTAAATATACTAATAAAGTAGTCTAAATAGGTTAATATCTAAAATAAAGAGTTTAGAGCTTTTTGAAAGTTTAAAAAGAGTAGAAATTAACTGAAAAAACTGGTTAAATAAGCTGATCTAAAGAGTTTAGTAAGTTTATCTGTCTTAAATATACTAATAAAGTAGTCTAAATAGGTTAAAACTCTAAAATAAAGAGTTTAGAGCTTTTTGAAAGTTTAAAAAGAGTAGAAATTAACTGTGAAAACTGGTTAAATAAGCTGATCTAAAGAGTTTAGTAAGTTTATCTGTCTTAAATATAGTAATAAAGTAGTCTAAATAGGTTAAAACTCTAAAATAAAGAGTTTAGAGCTTTTTGAAAGTTTAAAAAGATTAGAAATTAACTGTGAAAACTGGTTAAATAAGCTGATCTAAAGAGTATAGTAAGTTTATCTGTCTTAAATATACTAATAAAGTAGTCTAAATAGGTTAAAACTCTAAAATAACGAGTTTAGAGCTTTTTGAAAGTTAAAAAAGATTAGAAATTAACTGTGAAAACTGGTTACATAAACTAATCTAAAGAGTTTAGTAAGTTTATCTGTCTCAAAATATACTAATAAAGTAGCCTAATAGGTTAAAACTCTAAAATAAAGTGTTTAGAGCTTTTTGAAAGTTAAAAAAGATTAGAAATTAACTGTGAAAACTGGTTAAATAAGCTGATCTAAAGAGTTTAGTAAGTTTATCTGTCTTAAATATACTAATAAAGTAGTCTAAATAGGTTAAAACTCGAAAATAAACTGTTTAGAGCTTTTTGAAAGTTAAAAAAGATTAGAAATTAACTGTGAAAACTGGTTAAATAAAGTGATCTAAAGAGTTTAGTAAGTTTATCTGTCTAAAGTATACTATTAAAGTAGTCTAAATAGGTTAAAACTCTAAAATAAAGAGTTAGAGCTTTTTGAAAGTTAAAAAAGATTAGAAATTAACTGTGAAAACTGGTTAAATAAGCTGATCTAAAGAGTTTCGTAAGTTTATCTGTCTTAAATATACTAATAAAGTAGTCTAAATAGGTTAAATCTCTAAAATAAAGAGTTTAGAGCTTTTTGAAAGTTAAAAAAGATTAGAAATTAACTGTGAAAACTGGTTAAATAAGCTGATCTAAAGAGTTTAGTAAGTTTATCTGTCTTAAATATACTAATAAAGTAGTCTAAATAGGTTAAAACTCGAAAATAAAGAGTTTAGAGCTTTTTGAAAGTTTAAAAAGATTAGAAATTAACTGTGAAAACTGGTTAAATAAGCTGATCTAAAGAGTTTAGTAAGTTTATCTGTCTTAAATATACTAATAAAGTAGTCTAAATAGGTTAAAACTCGAAAATAAAGAGTTTAGAGCTTTTTGAAAGTTAAAAAAGATTAGAAATTAACTGTGAAAACTGATTAAATAAGCTGATCTAAAGAGTTTAGTAAGTTTATCTGTCTTAAATATACTAATAAAGTAGTCTAAATAGGTTAAAAATCTAAAATAAAGAGTTTAGAGCTTTTTGAAAGTTAAAAAAGATTAGAAATTAACTGTTAAAACTGGTTAAATAAGCTGATCTAAAGAGTTTAGTAAGTTTATCTGTCTTAAATAAACTAATAAAGTAGTCTAAATAGGTTAAAACTCTAAAATAAAGAGTTTAGAGCTTTTTGAAAGTTAAAAAAGATTAGAAATTAACTGTTAAAACTGGTTAAATAAGCTGATGTAAAGAGTTTAGTAAGTTTATCTGTCTTAAATATACTAATAAAGTAGTCTAAATAGGTTAAAACTCGAAAATAAAGAGTTTAGAGCTTTTTGAAAGTTTAAAAAGATTAGAAATTAACTGTGAAAACTGGTTAAATAAGCTGATCTAAAGAGTTTAGTAAGTTTATCTGTCTTAAATATACTAATAAAGTAGTCTAAATAGGTTAAAACTCTAAAATAAAGAGTTTAGAGCTTTTTGAAAGTTAAAAAAGATTAGAAATTAACTGTGAAAACTGGTTAAATAAGCTGATCTAAAGAGTTTAGTAAGTTTATCTGTCTTAAATATACTAATAAAGTAGTCTAAATACGTTAAAACTCTAAAATAAAGTGTTTAGAGCTTTTTGAAAGTTAAAAAATATTAGAAATTAACTGTGAAAACTGGTTAAATAAGCTGATCTAAAGAGTTTAGTAAGTTTATCTGACTTAAATATACTAATAGATTAGTCTAAATAGGTTAAAACTCTAAAATAAAGAGTTTAGAGCTTTTTGAAAGTTTAAAAAGATTAGAAATTAACTGCGAAAACTGGTTAAATAAGCTGATCTAAAGATTTTAGTAAGTTTATCTGTCTTAAATATACTAATAAAGTAGTCTAAATAGGTTAAAACTCTAAAATAAAGTGTTTAGAGCTTTTTGAAAGTTAAAAAAGATTAGAAATTAACTGGGAAAAATGGTTAAATAAACTAATGTAAAGAATTTTGCAAGTTTATTTGTCTTAAATATACTAATAAAGTAGTCTAAATAGGTTAAAACTCTAAAATAAAGAGTTTAGAGCTTTTTGAAAGTTAAAAAAATTAGAAATTAACTGTGAAAACTGGTTAAATAAGCTGATCTAAAGAGTTTAGTAAGTTTATCTGTCTTAAATATTTTAATAAAGTAGTCTAAATACGTCAAAACACGAAAATAAAGTGTTTAGAGCTTTTTGAAAGTTAAAAAAGATTAGAAATTAACTGGGAAAAATGGTTAAATAAACTAATCTAAAGAATTTAGTAAGTTTATTTGTCTTAAATATACTAATAAAGTAGTCTAAATAGGTTAAAACTCTAAAATAAAGAGTTTAGAGCTTTTTCAAAGTTAAAAAAGATTAGAAATTAACTGTGAAAACTGGTTAAATAAGCTGATCTAAAGAGTTTAGTAAGTTTATCTGTCTTAAATATACTAATAAAGTAGTCTAAATAGGTTAAAACTATAAAATAAAGTGTTTAGAGCTTTTTGAAAGTTTAAAAAGATTAGAAATTAACTGTGAAAACTGGTTAAATAAGCTGATCTAAAGAGTTTAGTAAGTTTATCTGTCTTAAATATACTAATAAAGTAGTCTAAATAGGTTAAAACTCTAAAATAAAGTGTTTAGAGCTTTTTGAAAGTTAAAAAAGATTAGAAATTAACTGGGAAAAATGGTTAAATAAACTAATCTAAAGAATTTAGTAAGTTTATTTGTCTTAAATATACTAAGAAAGTAGTCTAAATAGGTTAAAACTCTAAAATAAAGTGTTTAGTGCTTTTTGAAAGTTAAAAAAGATTAGAAATTAACTGTGAAAACTGGTTAAATAAGCTGATCTAAAGAGTTTAGTAAGTTTATCTGTCTTAAATATACTAATAAAGTAGTCTAAATAGGTTAAAACTCGAAAATAAAGAGTTTAGAGCTTTTTGAAAGTTAAAAAAGATTAGAAATTAACTGTGAAAACTGGTTAAATAAGCTGATCTAAAGAGTTTAGTAAGTTTATCTGTCTTAAATATACTAATAAAGTAGTCTAAATAGGTTAAAACTATAAAATAAAGTGTTTAGAGCTTTTTGGAAGTTAAAAAAGATTAGAAATTAATGGTGAAAACTGGTTAAATAAGCTGATCTAAAGAGTTTAGTAAGTTTATCTGTCTTAAATATACTAATAAAGTAGTCTAAATAGCTTAAAACTATAAAATAAAGTGTTTAGAGCTTTTTGAAAGTTTAAAAAGATTAGAAATTAACTGTGAAATCTGGTTAAATAAACTGATCTAAAGAGTTTAGTAAGTTTATCTGTCTTAAATATACTAATAAAGTAGTCTAAATAGGTTAAAACTCGAAAATAAAGAGTTTAGAGCTTTTTGAAAGTTAAAAAAGATTAGAAATTAACTGTGAAAACTGGTTAAATAAACTGATCTAAAGAGTTTAGTAAGTATATCTGTCTTAAATATACTAATAAAGTAGTCTAAATAGCTTAAAACTATAAAATAAAGTGTTTAGAGCTTTTTGAAAGTTAAAAAGGATTAGAAATTAACTGTGAAAACTGGTTAAATAAACTGATCTAAAGAGTTTAGTAAGTTTATCTCTCTTAAATATACTAATAAAGTAGTCTAAATAGGTTAAAACTCTAAACTAAAGAGTTTAGAGCTTTTTGAAAGTTAAAAAAGATTAGAAATTAACTGTGAAAACTGGTTAAATAAGCTGATCTAAAGAGTTTAGTAAGTTTATCTGTCTTAAATATACTAATAAAGTAGTCTAAATAGGTTAAAACTCTAAAATAAAGAGTTTAGAGCTTTTTGAAAGTTAAAAAAGATTAGAAATTAACTGTGAAAACTGGTAAAATAAACTAATCTAAAGAGTTTAGTAAGTTTATCTGTCTTAAATATACTAATAAAGTAGTCTAAATAGGTTAAAACTCTAAAATAAAGAGTTTAGAGCTTTTTGAAAGTTTAAAAAGATTAGAAATTAACCGTGAAAACTGGTTAAATAAGCTGATGTAAAGAATTTAGTAAGTTAATTTGTCAACAATTTACTAAGAAAGCAGTCTAAATAGGTTAAAACTCTAAAATAAAGAGTTTAGAGCTTTTTGAAAGTTTAAAAAGATTAGAAATTAACTGTGAAAACTGGTTAAATAAGCTGATCTAAAGAGTTTAGTAAGTTTATCTGTCTTAAATATACTAATAAAGTAGTCTAAATAGGTTAAAACTATAAACTAAAGAGTTTAGAGGTTTTTGAAAGTTAAAAAAGATTAGAAATTAACTGTCAAAACTGGTTAAATAAGCTGATCTAAAGAGTTTAGTAAGTTTATCTGTCTTAAATATACTAATAAAGTAGTCTAAATAGGTTAAAACTCGAAAATAAAGAGTTTAGAGCTTTTTGAAAGTTAAAAAAGATTAGAAATTAACTGTGAAAACTGGTTAAATAAGCTGATCTAAAGAGTTTAGTAAGTTTATCTGTCTTAAATATACTAATAAAGTAGTCTAAATAGGTTAAAACTCGAAAATAAAGAGTTTAGAGCTTTTTGAAAGTTTAAAAAGATTAGAAATTAACTGTGAAAACTGGTTAAATAAGCTGATCTAAAGAGTTTAGTAAGTTTATCTGTCTTAAATATACTAATAAAGTAGTCTAAATAGGTTAAAACTCTAAAATAAAGAGTTTAGAGCTTTTTGAAAGTTTAAAAAGATTAGAAATTAACTGTGAAAACTGGCTAAATAAGCTGATGTAAAGAGTTTAGTAAGTTTATCTGTCTTAAATATACTAATAAAGTAGTCTAAATAGGTTAAAACTCTAAAATAAAGAGTTTAGAGCTTTTTGAAAGTTAAAAAAGATTAGAAATTAACTGTGAAAACTGGTTAAATAAGCTGATCTAAAGAGTTTAGTAAGTTTATCTGTCTTAAATATACTAATAAAGTAGTCTAAATAGGTTAAAACTCTAAAATAAAGAGTTTAGAGCTTTTTGAAAGTTTAAAAAGATTAGAAATTAACTGCGAAAACTGGTTAAATAAGATGATCTAAAGAGTTTAGTAAGTTTATCTGTCTTAAATATACTAATAAAGTAGTCTAAATAGGTTAAAACTCTAAAATAAAGTGTTTAGAGCTTTTTGAAAGTTAAAAAGGATTAGAAATTAACTGTGAAAACTGGTTCAATAAACTGGTCTAAAGAGTTTAGTAAGTTTATCTGTCTTAAATATACTAATAAAGTAGTCTAAATAGGTTAAAACTCTAAAATAAAGAGTTTAGAGCTTTTTGAAATTTAAAAACGATTAGAAATTAACTGTGAAAACTGGTTAAATAAGCTGATCTAAAGAGTTTAGTAAGTTTATCTCTCTTAAATATACTAATAAAGTAGTCTAAATAGGTTATAACTATAAAATAAAGTGTTTAGAGCTTTTTGAAAGTTAAAAAAGATTAGAAATTAACTGTGAAAACTGGTTAAATAAGCTGATCTAAAGAGTTTAGTAAGTTTATCTGTCTTAAATATACTAATAAAGTAGTCTTAATAGGTTAAAACTCGAAAATAAAGAGTTTAGAGCTTTTTGAAAGTTAAAAAAGATTAGAAATTAACTGTGAAAACTGGTTAAATAAACTGATCTAAAGAGTTTAGTAAGTATATCTGTCTTAAATATACTAATAAAGTAGTCTAAATAGGTTAAAACTCGAAAATAAAGAGTTTAGAGCTTTTTGAAAGTTAAAAAAGATTAGAAATTAACTGTGAAAACTGGTTAAATAAACTGATCTAAAGAGTTTAGTAAGTATATCTGTCTTAAATATACTAATAAAGTAGTCTAAATAGGTTAAAACTATAAAACAAAGTGTTTAGAGCTTTTTGAAAGTTAAAAAGGATTAGAAATTAACTGTGAAAACTGGTTAAATAAGCTGATCTAAAGAATTTAGTAAGTTTATCTATCTTAAATATACTAATAAAGTAGTCTAAATAGGTTAAAACTCTAAACTAAAGAGTTTAGAGCTTTTTGAAAGTTAAAAAAGATTAGAAATTAACTGTGAAAACTGGTTAAATAAGCTGATCTAAAGAGTTTAGTAAGTTTATCTGTCTTAAATATACTAATAAAGTAGTCTAAATAGGTTAAAACTCTAAAATAAAGAGTTTAGAGCTTTTTGAAAGTTAAAAAAGATTAGAAATTAACTGTGAAAACTGGTTAAATAAGCTGATCTAAAGAGTTTAGTAAGTTTATCTGTCTTAAATATACTAATAAATTAGTCTAAATAGGTTAAAACTCTAAAATAAAGAGTTTAGAGCTTTTTGAAAGTTAAAAAAGATTAGAAATTAACTGTGAAAACTGGTTAAATAAGCTGACCTAAAGAGTTTAGTAAGTTTATCTGTCTTAAATATACTAATAAATTAGTCTAAATAGGTTAAAACTCTAAAATAAAGAGTTTAGAGCTTTTTGAAAGTTAAAAAAGATTAGAAATTAACTGTGAAAACTGGTTAAATAAGCTGATCTAAAGAGTTTAGTAAGTTTATCTGTCTTAAATATACTAATAAAGTAGTCTAAATAGGTTAAAACTCGAAAATAAAGAGTTTAGAGCTTTTTGAAAGTTAAAAAAGATTAGAAATTAACTGTGAAAACTGGTTAAATAAGCTGATCTAAAGAGTTTAGTAAGTTTATCTGTCTTAAATATACTAATAAAGTAGTCTAAATAGGTTAAAACTCTAAAATAAAGAGTTTAGAGCTTTTTGAAAGTTAAAAAAGATTAGAAATTAACTGTGAAAACTGGTTAAATAAACTGATCTAAAGAGTTTAGTAAGTTTATCTGTCTTAAATATACTAATAAAGTAGTCTAAATAGGTTAAAACTCGAAAATAAAGAGTTTAGAGCTTTTTGAAAGTTAAAAAAGATTAGAAATTAACTGTGAAAACTGGTTAAATAAGCTGATCTAAAGAGTTTAGTAAGTTTATCTGTCTTAAATATACTAATAAAGTAGTCTAAATAGGTTAAAACTCGAAAATAAAGAGTTTAGAGCTTTTTGAAAGTTAAAAAAGATTAGAAATTAACTGTGAAAACTGGTTAAATAAGCTGATCTAAAGAGTTTAGTAAGTTTATCTGTCTTAAATATACTAATAAATTAGTCTAAATAGGTTAAAACTCGAAAATAAAGAGTTTAGAGCTTTTTGAAAGTTTAAAAAGATTAGAAATTAACTGTTAAAACTGGTTAAATAAGCTGATCTAAAGAGTTTAGTAAGTTTATCTGTCTTAAATATACTAATAAATTAGTCTAAATAGGTTAAAACTCTAAAATAAAGAGTTCAGAGCTTTTTGAAAGTTAAAAAACATTAGAAATTAACTGTGAAAACTGGTTAAATAAGCTGATCTAAAGAGTTTAGTAAGTTTATCTGTCTTAAATATACTAATAAAGTAGTCTAAATAGGTTAAAACTCGAAAATAAAGAGTTTAGAGCTTTTTGAAAGTTAAAAAAGATTAGAAATTAACTGTGAAAACTGGTTAAATAAGCTGATCTAAAGAGTTTAGTAAGTTTATCTGTCTTAAATATACTAATAAAGTAGTCTAAATAGGTTAAAACTCCAAAATAAAGAGTTTAGAGCTTTTTGAAAGTTAAAAAAGATTCGAAATTAACTATGAAAACTGGTTAAATAAGCTGATCTAAAGAGTTTAGTAATTTTATCTGTCTTAAATATACTAATAAATTAGTCTAAATAGGTTAAAACTCTAAAATAAAGAGTTTAGAGCTTTTTGAAAGTTAAAAAAGATTAGAAATTAACTGTGAAAACTGGTTAAATAAGCTGATCGAAAGAGTTTAGTAAGTTTATCTATCTTAAATATACTAATAAAGTAGTCTAAATAGGTTAAAACTCGAAAATAAAGAGTTTAGAGCTTTTTGAAAGTTAAAAAAGATTAGAAATTAGTTGTGAAAACAAGTTAAATAAGCTGATCTAAAGAGTTTAGTAAGTTTATCTGTCTTAAATATACTAATAAAGTAGTCTAAATAGGTTGTAACTCGAAAAAAAAGAGTTTAGAGCTTTTTGAAAGTTTAAAAAGATTAGAAATTAACTGTGAAAACTGGTTAAATAAGCTGATCTAAAGAGTTTAGTAAGTTTATCTGTCTTAAATATACTAATAAAGTAGTCTAAATAGGTTAAAACTATAAAATAAGGTGTTTAGAGCTTTTTGAAAGTTAAAAAAGATTAGAAATTAACTGTGAAAACTGGTTAAATAAGCTGATCTAAAGAGTTTAGTAAGTTTATCTGTCTTAAATATACTAATAAAGTAGTCTAAATAGGTTAAAACTCTAAAATAAAGTGTTTTTAGCTTTTTGAAAGTTAAAAAAGATTAGAAATTAACTGTGAAAACTGGTTAAATAAGCTGATCTAAAGAGTTTAGTAAGTTTATCTGTCTTAAATATACTAATAAAGTAGTCTAAATAGGTTAAAACTCTAAAATAAAGAGTTTAGAGCTTTTTGAAAGTTAAAAAAGATTAGAAATTAACTGTGAAAACTGGTTAAATAAGCTGATCTAAAGAGTTTAGTAAGTTTATCTGTCTTAAATATACTAATAAAGTAGTCTAAATAGGTTAAAACTCTAAAATAAAGAGTTTGGAGCTTTATGAAAGTTAAAAAAGATTAGAAATTAACTGCGAAAAATGGTTAAATAAGATGATCTAAAGAGTTTAGTAAGTTTATCTGTCTTAAATATACTAATAAAGTAGTCTAAATAGGTTAAAACTATAAAATAAAGTGTTTAGAGCTTTTTGAAAGTTAAAAAGGATTAGAAATTAACTGTGAAAACTGGTTCAATAAACTGGTCTAAAGAGTTTAGTAAGTTTATCTGTCTTAAATATACTAATAAAGTAGTCTAAATAGATTAAAACTCTAAAATAAAGAGTTTAGAGCTTTTTGAAAGTTAAAAAAGATTAGAAATTAACTGTGAAAACTGGTTAAATAAGCTGATCTAAAGAGTTTAGTAAGTTTATCTGTCTTAAATATACTAATAAAGTAGTCTAAATAGGTTATAACTATAAAATAAAGTGTTTAGAGCTTTTTGAAAGTTAAAAAAGATTAGAAATTAACTGTGAAAACTGGTTAAATAAGCTGATCTAAAGAGTTTAGTAAGTTTATCTGTCTTAAATATACTAATAAAGTAGTCTAAATAGGTTAAAACTCTAAAATAAAGATTTTAAAGCTTTTTGAAAGTTAAAAAAGATTAGAAATTAACTGTGAAAACTGGTTAAATAAGATAATCTAAAGAGTTTAGTAAGTTTATCTGTCTTAAATATACTAATAAAGTAGTCTAAATAGGTTAAAACTCTAAAATAAAGAGTTTAGAGCTTTTTGAAAGTTAAAAAGATTAGAAATTAACTGTGAAAACAAGTTAAATCAACTGATCTAAAGAGTTTAATAAGTATATCTGTCTTAAATATACTAATAAAGTAGTCTAAATAGGTTAAAACTATAAAATAAAGTGTTTAGAGCTTTTTGAAAGTTAAAAAAGATTAGAAATTAACTGTGAAAACTGGTTAAATAAGCTGATCTAAAGAGTTTAGTAAGTTTATCTGTCTTAAATATACGAATAAAGTAGTCTAAATAGGTTGAAACTCGAAAAAAAAGAGTTTAGAGCTTTTTGAAAGTTTAAAAAGATTAGAAATTAACTGTGAAAACTGGTTAAATAAGCTGATCTAAAGAGTTAATAAGTTTATCTGTCTTAAATATACTAATAAAGTAGTCTAAATAGGTTAAAACTATAAAATAAGCTGTTTAGAGCTTTTTGAAAGTTAAAAAAGATTAGAAATTAACTGCGAAAAATGGTTAAATAAGATGATCTAAAGAGTTTAGTAAGTTTATCTGTCTTAAATATACTAATAAAGTAGTCTAAATAGGTTAAAACTATAAAATAAAGTGTTTAGGGCTTTTTGAAAGTTAAAAAGGATTAGAAATTAACTGTGAAAACTGGTTCAATAAACTGGTCTAAAGAGTTTAGTAAGTTTATCTGTCTTAAATATACTAATAAAGTAGTCTAAATAGGTTAAAACTCTAAAATAAAGATTTTAAAGCTTTTTGAAAGTTAAAAAAGATTAGAAATTAACTGTGAAAACTGGTTAAATAAGCTGATCGAAAGAGTTTAGTAAGTTTATCTGTCTTAAATATACTAATAAAGTAGTCTAAATAGGTTAAAACTATAAAATAAAGTGTTTAGAGCTTTTTGAAAGTTAAAAATGATTAGAAATTAACTGTGAAAACTGGTTAAATAAGCTGATCTAAAGAGTTTAGTAAGTTTATCTGTCTTAAATATACTAATAAAGTAGTCTAAATAGGTTAAAACTCGAAAATAAAGAGTTTAGAGCTTTTTGAAAGTTAAAAAAGATTAGAAATTAACTGTGAAAACTGGTTAAATAAGCTGATCTAAAGAGTTTAGTAAGTATATCTGTCTTAAATATACTAATAAAGTAGTCTAAATAGGTTAAAACTATAAAATAAAGTGTTTAGAGCTTTTTGAAAGTTAAAAAGGATTAGAAATTAACTGTGAAAACTGGTTAAATAAACTGATCTAAAGAGTTTAGTAAGTTTATCTCTCTTAAATATACTAATAAAGTAGTCTAAATAGGTTAAAACTCTAAACTAAAGAGTTTAGAGCTTTTTGAAAGTTAAAAAAGATTAGAAATTAACTGTGAAAACTGGTTAAATAAGCTGATCTAAAGAGTTTAGTAAGTTTATCTGTCTTAAATATACTAATAAAGTAGTCTAAATAGGTTAAAACTCGAAAATAAAGAGTTTAGAGCTTTTTGAAAGTTAAAAAAGATTAGAAATTAACTGTGAAAACTGGTTAAATAAGCTGATCTAAAGAGTTTAGTAAGTTTATCTGTCTTAAATATACTAATAAAGTAGTCTAAATAGGTTAAAACTCTAAAATAAAGAGTTTAGAGCTTTTTGAAAGTTCAAAAAGATTAGAAATTAACTGTGAAAACTGGTTAAATAAGCTGATCTAAAGAGTTTAGTAAGTTTATCTGTCTTAAATATACTAATAAATTAGTCTAAATAGGTTAAAACTCGAAAATAAAGAGTTTAGAGCTTTTTGAAAGTTAAAAAGATTAGAAATTAACTGTTAAAACTGGTTAAATAAGCTGATCTAAAGAGTTTATTAAGTTTATCTGTCTTAAATATACTAATAAATTAGTCTAAATAGGTTAAAACTCTAAAATAAAGAGTTCAGAGCTTTTTGAAAGTTAAAAAAGATTAGAAATTAACTGTGAAAACTGGTTAAATAAGCTGATCTAAAGAGTTTAGTAAGTTTATCTGTCTGAAATATACTAATAAAGTAGTCTAAATAGGTTAAAACTATAAAATAAGGTGTTTAGACCTTTTTGAAAGTTAAAAAAGATTAGAAATTAACTGTGAAAACTGGTTAAATAAGCTGATCTAAAGAGTTTAGTAAGTTTATCTGTCTTAAATATACAAATAACGTAGTCTAAATAGGTTAAAACTCAAAAATAAAGTGTTTTTAGCTTTTTGAAAGTTAAAAAAGATTAAAAATTAACTGTGAAAACTGGTTAAATAAGCTGATCTAAAGAGTTTAGTAAGTTTATCTCTTATAAATATACTAATAAAGTAGTCTAAATAGGTTAAAACTCGAAAAAAAAAGAGTTTAGAGCTTTTTGAAAGTTTAAAAAGATTAGAAATTAACTGTGAAAACTGGTTAAATAAGCTGATATAAAGAGTTTAGTAAGTTTATCTGTCTTAAATATACTAATAAAGTAGTCTAAATAGGTTAAAACTCGAAAATAAAGAGTTTAGAGCTTTTTGAAAGTTAAAAAAGATTAGAAATTAACTGTGAAAACTGGTTAAATAAGCTGATCTAAAGAGTTTAGTAAGTTTATCTGTCTTAAATATACTAATAAAGTAGTCTAAATAGGTTAAAACTCGAAAATAAAGAGTTTAGAGCTTTTTGAAAGTTAAAAAAGATTAGAAATTAACTGTGAAAACTGGTTAAATAAGCTGATCTAAAGAGTTTAGTAAGTTTATCTGTCTTAAATATACTAATAAATTAGTCTAAATAGGTTAAAACTCTAAAATAAAGAGTTTAGAGCTTTTTGAAAGTTTAAAAAGATTAGAAATTAACTGTGAAAACTGGTTAAATAAGCTGATCTAAAGAGTTTAGCACGTTTATCTGTCTTAAATATACTAATAAAGTAGTCTAAATAGGTTAAAACTCTAAAATAAAGAGTTTAGAGCTTTTTGAAAGTTAAAAAAGATTAGAAATTAACTGTTAAAACTGGTTAAATAAGCTGATCTAAAGAGTTTAGTAAGTTTATCTGTCCTAAATATACTAATAAAGTAGTCTAAATAGGTTAAAACTCGAAAATAAAGAGTTTAGAGCTTTATGAAAGTTAAAAAAGATTAGAAATTAACTGTGAAAACTGGTTAAATAAGCTGATCTAAAGAGTTTAGTAAGTTTATCTGTCTTAAATATACTAATAACGTAGTCTAAATAGGTTAAAACTCGAAAATAAAGAGTTTAGAGCTTTTTGAAAGTTAAAAAAGATTAGAAATTAACTGTGAAAACTGGTTAAATAAGCTGATCTAAAGAGTTTAGTAAGTTTATCTGTCTTAAATATACTAATAAAGTTGTCTAAATAGGTTAAAACTCAAAAATAAAGTGTTTTTAGCTTTTTAAAAGTTAAAAAGATTGGAAATTAACTGTGAAAACTGGTTAAATAAGCTGATCTAAAGAGTTTAGTAAGTTTATCTGTCTTAAATATACTAATAAAGTAGTCTAAATAGGTTAAAACTCTAAAATAAAGAGTTTAGAGCTTTTTGAAAGTTTAAAAAGATTAGAAATTAACTGTGAAAACTGGTTAAATAAGCTGATCTAAAGAGTTTAGTAAGTATATCTGTCTTAAATATACTAATAAAGTAGTCTAAATAGGTTAAAACTATAAAATAAAGTGTTTAGAGCTTTTTGAAAGTTAAAAAGGATTAGAAATTAACTGTGAAAACTGGTTAAATAAACTGATCTAAAGAGTTTAGTAAGTTTATCTCTCTTAAATATACTAATAAAGTAGTCTAAATAGGTTAAAACTCTAAACTAAAGAGTTTAGAGCTTTTTGAAAGTTAAAAAAGATTAGAAATTAACTGTGAAAACTGGTTAAATAAGCTGATCTAAAGAGTTTAGTAAGTTTATCTGTCTTAAATATACTAATAAAGTAGTCTAAATAGGTTAAAACTCGAAAATAAAGAGTTTAGAGCTTTTTGAAAGTTTAAAAAGATTAGAAATTAACTGTGAAAACTGGTTAAATAAGCTGATCTAAAGAGTTTAGTAAGTTTATCTGTCTTAAATATACTAATAAAGTAGTCTAAATAGGTTAAAACTCTAAAATAAAGAGTTTAGAGCTTTTTGAAAGTTAAAAAAGATTAGAAATTAACTGTGAAAACTGGTTAAATAAGCTGATCTAAAGAGTTTAGTAAGTTTATCTGTCTTAAATATACTAATAAATTAGTCTAAATAGGTTAAAACTCGAAAATAAAGAGTTTAGAGCTTTTTGAAAGTTAAAAAGATTAGAAATTAACTGTTAAAACTGGTTAAATAAGCTGATCTAAAGAGTTTAGTAAGTTTATCTGTCTTAAATATACTAATAAATTAGTCTAAATAGGTTAAAACTCTAAAATAAAGAGTTCAGAGCTTTTTGAAAGTTAAAAAAGATTAGAAATTAACTGTGAAAACTGGTTAAATAAGCTGATCTAAAGAGTTTAGTAAGTTTATCTGTCTGAAATATACTAATAAAGTAGTCTAAATAGGTTAAAACTATAAAATAAGGTGTTTAGAGCTTTTTGAAAGTTAAAAAAGATTAGAAATTAACTGTGAAAACTGGTTAAATAAGCTGATCTAAAGAGTTTAGTAAGTTTATCTGTCTTAAATATACAAATAAAGTAGTCTAAATAGGTTAAAACTCAAAAATAAAGTGTTTTTAGCTTTTTGAAAGTTAAAAAAGATTAAAAATTAACTGTGAAAACTGGTTAAATAAGCTGATCTAAAGAGTTTAGTAAGTTTATCTCTTATAAATATACTAATAAAGTAGTCTAAATAGGTTAAAACTCGAAAAAAAAAGAGTTTAGAGCTTTTTGAAAGTTTAAAAAGATTAGAAATTAACTGTGAAAACTGGTTAAATAAGCTGATCTAAAGAGTTTAGTAAGTTTATCTGTCTTAAATATACTAATAAAGTAGTCTAAATAGGTTAAAACTCAAAATAAAGAGTTTAGAGCTTTTTGAAAGTTAAAAAAGATTAGAAATTAACTGTGAAAACTGGTTAAATAAGCTGATCTAAAGAGTTTAGTAAGTTTATCTGTCTTAAATATACTAATAAAGTAGTCTAAATAGGTTAAAACTCGAAAATAAAGAGTTTAGAGCTTTTTGAAAGTTAAAAAAGATTAGAAATTAACTGTGAAAACTGGTTAAAAAAGCTGATCTAAAGAGTTTAGTAAGTTTATCTGTCTTAAATATACTAATAAATTAGTCTAAATAGGTTAAAACTCTAAAATAAAGAGTTTAGAGCTTTTTGAAAGTTAAAAAAGATTAGAAATTAACCGTGAAAACTGGTTAAATAAGCTGATCTAAAGAGTTTAGTACGTTTATCTGTCTTAAATATACTAATAAAGTAGTCTAAATAGGTTAAAACTCTAAAATAAAGAGTTTAGAGCTTTTTGAAAGTTAAAAAAGATTAGAAATTAACTGTTAAAACTGGTTAAATAAGCTGATCTAAAGAGTTTAGTAAGTTTATCTGTCTTAAATATACTAATAAAGTAGTCTAAATAGGTTAAAACTCGAAAATAAAGAGTTTAGAGCTTTATGAAAGTTAAAAAAGATTAGAAATTAACTGTGAAAACTGGTTAAATAAGCTGATCTAAAGAGTTTAGTAAGTTTATCTGTCTTAAATATACTAATAACGTAGTCTAAATAGGTTAAAACTCGAAAATAAAGAGTTTAGAGCTTTTTGAAAGTTAAAAAAGATTAGAAATTAACTGTGAAAACTGGTTAAATAAGCTGATCTAAAGAGTTTAGTAAGTTTATCTGTCTTAAATATACTAATAAAGTTGTCTAAATAGGTTAAAACTCAAAAATAAAGTGTTTTTAGCTTTTTAAAAGATTAAAAGATTGGAAATTAACTGTGAAAACTGGTTAAATAAGCTGATCTAAAGAGTTTAGTAACTTTATCTGTCTTAAATATACTAATAAAGTAGTCTAAATAGGTTAAAACTCTAAAATAAAGAGTTTAGAGCTTTTTGAAAGTTTAAAAAGATTACAAATTAACCATAAAAACTGGTTAAATAAGATGATCTAAAGAGTTTAGTAAGTTTATCTGTCTTAAATATACTAATAAAGTAGTCTAAATAGGTTAAAACTCGAAAATAAAGTGTTTAGAGCATTTTGAAAGTTAAAAAAGATTAGAAATTAACTGTGAAAACTGGTTAAATAAACTGATCTAAAGAGTTTAGTAAGTTTATCTGTCTTAAATATACTAATAAAGTAGTCTAAATAGGTTAAAACTATAAAATAAAGTGTTTAGAGCTTTTTGAAAGTTCAAAAAGATTAGAAATTAACTGTGAAAACTGGTTAAATAAGCTGATCTAAAGAGTTTAGTAAGTTTATCTCTCTTAAATATACTAATAAAGTAGTCTAAATAGGTTAAAACTCTAAAATAAAGTGTTTAGAGCTTTTTGAAAGTTAAAAAAGATTAGAAATTAACTGTGAAAACTGGTTAAATAAGCTAAATCTAAAGAGTTTAGTAAGTTTATCTGTCTTAAATATACTAATAAAGTAGTCTAAATAGGTTAAAACTCTAAAATAAAGAGTTTAGAGCTTTTTGAAAGTTAAAAAATATTAGAAATTAACGGTGAAAACTGGTTAAATAAGCTGATCTAAAGAGTTTAGTAACTTTATCTGTCTTAAATATACTAATAAAGTAGTTAAAATAGGTTAAAACTATAAAATAAAGTGTTTAGAGCTTTTTGAAAGTTAAAAAAGATTAGAAATTAACTGTGAAAACTGGTTAAATAAACTGATGTAAAGAGTTTAGTAAGTTTATCTCTCTTAAATATACTAATAAAGTAGTCTAAATAGGTTAAAACTCTAAACTTAAGAGTTTAGAGCTTTTTGAAAGTTAAAAAAGATTAGAAATTAACTGTGAAAACTGGTTAAATAAGCTGATCTAAAGAGTTTAGTAAGTTTATCTGTCTTAAATATACTAATAAAGTAGTCTAAATAGGTTAAAACTCTAAAATAAAGAGTTTAGAGCTTTTTGAAAGTTAAAAAAGATTAGAAATTAACTGTGAAAACTGGTTAAATAAACTAATCTAAAGAGTTTAGTAAGTTTATCTGTCTTAAATATACTAAGAAAGTAGTCTAAATAGGTTAAAACTCTAAAATAAAGAGTTTAGAGCTTTTTGAAAGTTTAAAAAGATTAGAAATTAACTGTGAAAACTGGTTAAATAAGCTGATGTAAAGAGTTTAGTAAGTTTATCTGTCTTAAATATACTAATAAAGTAGTCTAAATAGGTTAAAACTCTAAAATAAAGAGTTTAGAGCTTTTTGAAAGTTTAAAAAGATTAGAAATTAACTGTGAAAACTGGTTAAATAAGCTGATCTAAAGAGTTTAGTAAGTTTATCTGTCTTAAATATACTAATAAAGTAGTCTAAATAGGCTAAAACTCTAAAATAAAGAGTTTAGAGCTTTTTGAAAGTTAAAAAAGATTAGAAATTAACTGTTAAAACTGGTTAAATAAGCTGATCTAAAGAGTTTAGTAAGTTTATCTGTCTTAAATATACTAATAAATTAGTCTAAATAGGTTAAAACTCTAAAATAAAGAGTTTAGGGCTTTTTGAAAGTTTAAAAAGATATGAAATTAACCGTGAAAACTGGTTAAATAAGCTGATGTAAAGAATTTAGTAAGTTTATTTGTCTTATATATACTAAGAAAGTAGTCTAAATAGGTTAAAACTCTAAAATAAAGTGTTTAGAGCTTTTTGAAAGTTTAAAAAGATTAGAAATTAACTGTGAAAACTGGTTAAATAAGCTGATCTAAAAAGTTTAGTAAGTTTATCTGTCTTAAATATACTAATAAAGTAGTCTAAATAGGTTAAAACTCTAAAATAAAGAGTTTAGAGCTTTTTGAAAGTTAAAAAAATTTAGAAATTAACGGTGAAAACTGGTTAAATAAGCTGATCTAAAGAGTTTAGTAAGTTTATCTGTCTTAAATATACTAATAAAGTAGTCTAAATAGGTTAAAACTCGAAAATAAAGTGTTTACAGCTTTTTGAAAGTTAAATAAGATTAGAAATTAACTGGGAAAAATGGTTAAATAAACTAATCTAAAGAATTTAGTAAGTTTATCTCTCTTAAATATACTAAAAAAGTAGTCTAAATAGGTTAAAACTCTAAAATAAAGAGTTTAGAGCTTTTTGAAAGTTAAAAAAGATTAGAAATTAACTGTGAAAACTGGTTAAATAAGCTGATCTAAAGAGTTTAGTAAGTTTATCTGTCTTAAATATACTAATAAAGTAGTCTAAATAGGTTAAAACTCGAAAATAAAGAGTTTAGAACTTTTTGAAAGTTAAAAAAGATTAGAAATTAACTGTGAAAACTGGTTAAATAAGCTGATCTAAAGAGTTTAGTAAGTTTATCTGTCTTAACTATACTAATAAAGTAGTCTAAATAGGTTAAAACTCTAAAATAAAGAGTTTAGAGCTTTTTGAAAGTTTAAAAAGATTGAAATTAACCGTTAAAACTGGTTAAATAAGCTGATCTAAAGAGTTTAGTAAGTTTATCTGTCTTAAATATACTAATAAAGTAGTCTAAATAGGTTAAAACTCTAAAATAAAGTGTTTAGAGCTTTTTGAAAGTTAAAAAAGATTAGAAATTAACTGGGAAAAATGGTTAAATAAACTAATCTAAAGAATTTAGTAAGTTTATCTCTCTTAAATATACTAAAAAGTAGTCTAAATAGGTTAAAACTCTAAAATAAAGAGTTTAGAGCTTTTTGAAAGTTAAAAAAGATTAGAAATTAACTGTGAAAACTGGTTAAATAAGCTGATCTAAAAAGTTTAGTAAGTTTATCTGTCTTAAATATACTAATAAAGTAGTCTAAATAGGTTAAAACTCTAAAATAAAGAGTTTAGAGCTTTTTCAAAGTTTAAAAAGATTAGAAATTAACTGTGAAAACTGGTTAAATAAGCTGACCTAAAGAGTTTAGTAAGTTTATCTGTCTTAAATATACTAATAAATTAGTCTAAATAGGTTAAAACTCTAAAATAAAGAGTTTAGAGCTTTTTGAAAGTTAAAAAAGATTAGAAATTAACTGTGAAAACTGGTTAAATAAGCTGATCTAAAGAGTTTAGTAAGTTTATCTGTCTTAAATATACTAATAAAGTAGGCTAAATAGGTTAAAACTCGAAAATAAGGAGTTTAGAGCTTTTTGAAAGTTAAAAAAGATTAGAAATTAACTGTGAAAACTGGTTAAATAAGCTGATCTAAAGAGTTTAGTAAGTTTATCTCTCTAAAATATACTAATAAAGTAGTCTAAATAGGTTGAAACTCTAAAATAAAGAGTTTAGAGCTTTTTGAAAGTTTAAAAAGATTAGAAATTAACTGTGAAAACTGGTTAAATAAGCTGATCTAAAGAGTTTAGTAAGTTTATCTGTCTTAAATATACTAATAAAGTAGTCTAAATAGGTTAAAACTATAAAATAAGGTGATTAGAGCTTTTTGAAAGTTAAAAAGATTAGAAATTAACTGTGAAAACTGGTTAAATAAGCTGATCTAAAGAGTTTAGTAAGTTTATCTGTCTTAAATATACTAATAAAGTAGTCTAAATAGGTTAAAACTCTAAAATAAAGAGTTTAGAGCTTTTTGAAAGTTTAAAAAGATTAGAAATTAACCGTGAAAACTGGTTAAATAAGATGATCTAAAGAGTTTAGTAAGTTTATCTGTCTTAAATATACTAATAAAGTAGTCTAAATAGGTTAAAACTCTAAAATAAAGAGTTTAGAGCTTTTTGAAAGTTAAAAAGATTAGAAATTAACTGTGAAAACTGGTTAAATAAACTAATCTAAAGAGTTTAGTCAGTTTATCTGTCTTAAATATACTAATAAATTAGTCTAAATAGGTTAAAACTCTAAAATAAAGAGTTTAGAGCTTTTTGAAAGTTAAAAAATATTAGAAATTAACGGTGAAAACTGGTTAAATAAGCTGATCTAAAGAGTTTAGTAACTTTATCTGTCTTAAATATACTAATAAAGTAGTTAAAATAGGTTAAAACTATAAAATAAAGTGTTTAGAGCTTTTTGAAAGTTAAAAAAGATTAGAAATTAACTGTGAAAACTGGTTAAATAAACTGATGTAAAGAGTTTAGTAAGTTTATCTCTCTTAAATATACTAATAAAGTAGTCTAAATAGGTTAAAACTCTAAACTTAAGAGTTTAGAGCTTTTTGAAAGTTTAAAAAGATTAGAAATTAACTGTGAAAACTGGTTAAATAAGCTGATGTAAAGAGTTTAGTAAGTTTATCTATCTTAAATATACTAATAAAGTAGTCTAAATAGGTTAAAACTCTAAAATAAAGAGTTTAGAGCTTTTTGAAAGTTTAAAAAGATTAGAAATTAACTGTGAAAACTGGTTAAATAAGCTGATCTAAAGAGTTTAGTAAGTTTATCTGTCTTAAATATACTAATAAAGTAGTCTAAATAGGTTAAAACTCTAAAATAAAGAGTTTATAGCTTTTTGAAAGTTAAAAACATTAGAAATTAACTGTGAAAACTGGTTAAATAAACTAATCTAAAGAGTTTAGTCAGTTTATCTGTCTTAAATATACTAATAAAGTAGTCTAAATAGGTTAAAACTCTAAAATAAAGAGTTTAGAGCTTTTTGAAAGTTTAAAAAGATTAGAAATTAACCGTAAAAACTGGTTAAATAAGCTGATGTAAAGAGTTTAGTAAGTTTATCTGTCTTAAATATACTAATAAAGTAGTCTAAATAGGTTAAAACTCTAAAATAAAGAGTTTAGAGCTTTTTGAAAGTTAAAAAAGATTAGAAATTAACTGTGAAAACTGGTTAAATAAGCTGATCTAAAGAGTTTAGTAAGTTTATCTGTCTTAAATATACTAATAAAGTAGTCTAAATAGGTTAAAACTCTAAAATAAAGAGTTTAGAGCTTTTTGAAAGTTAAAAAAGATTAGAAATTAACTGTGAAAACTGGTTAAATAAGCTGATCTAAAGAGTTTAGTAAGTTTATCTGTCTTAAATATACTAATAAAGTAGTCTAAATAGGTTAAACCTCGAAAATAAAGAGTTTAGAGCTTTTTGAAAGTTAAAAAAGATTAGAAATTAACTGTGAAAACTGGTTAAATAAGCTGATCTAAAGAGTTTAGTAAGTTTATCTCTCTTAAATATACTAATAAAGTAGTCTAAATAGGTTAAAACTCTAAAATAAGGTGTTTAGAGCTTTTTGAAAGTTTAAAAAGTTTAGAAATTAACTGTGAAAACTGGTTAAATAAGCTGATCTAAAGAGTTTAGTAAGTTTATCTGTCTTAAATATACTAATAAAGTAGTCAAAATAGGTTAAAACACTAAAATAAAGAGTTTAGAGCTTTTTGAAAGTTTAAAGAGATTAGAAATTATCTGTGAAAACTGGTTAAATAAGCTGATCTAAAGAGTTTAGTAAGTTTATCTGTCTTAAATATACTAATAAAGTAGTCTAAATAGGTTAAAACTCTAAAATAAAGAGTTTAGAGCTTTTTGAAAGTTAAAAAAGATTAGAAATTAACTGTGAAAACTGGTTAAATAAGCTGATCTAAAGAGTTTAGCAAGTTTATCTGTCTTAAATATACTAATAAAGTAGTCTAAATAGGTTAAACCTCGAAAATAAAGAGTTTAGAGCTTTTTGAAAGTTAAAAAAGATTAGAAATTAACTGTGAAAACTGGTTAAATAAGCTGATCTAAAGAGTTTAGTAAGTTTATCTGTCTTAAATATACTAATAAAGTAGTCTAAATAGGTTAAAACTCTAAAATAAAGAGTTTAGAGCTTTTTGAAAGTTAAAAAAGATTAGAAATTAACTATGAAAACTGGTTAAATAAGCTGATCTAAAGAGTTTAGTAAGTTTATCTGTCTTAAATATACTAATAAATTAGTCTAAATAGGTTAAAACTATAAAATAAAGAGTTTAGACCTTTTTGAAAGTTAAAAAAGATTAGAAATTAACTGTGAAAACTGGTTAAATAAGCTGATCTAAAGAGTTTAGCAAGTTTATCTGTCTTAAATATACTAATAAAGTAGTCTAAATAGGTTAAACCTCGAAAATAAAGAGTTTAGAGCTTTTTGAAAGTTAAAAAAGATTAGAAATTAACTGTGAAAACTGGTTAAATAAGCTGATCTAAAGAGTTTAGTAAGTTTATCTGTCTTAAATATACTAATAAAGTAGTCTAAATAGGTTAAAACTCTAAAATAAAGAGTTTAGAGCTTTTTGAAAGTTAAAAAAGATTAGAAATTAACTATGAAAACTGGTTAAATAAGCTGATCTAAAGAGTTTAGTAAGTTTATCTGTCTTAAATATACTAATAAATTAGTCTAAATAGGTTAAAACTCTAAAATAAAGAGTTTAGACCTTTTTGAAAGTTAAAAAAGATTAGAAATTAACCGTGAAAACTGGTTAAATAAGCTGACCTAAAGAGTTTAGTAAGTTTATCTGTCTTAAATATACTAATAAATTAGTCTAAATAGGTTAAAACTCTAAAATAAAGAGTTTAGAGCTTTTTGAAAGTTTAAAAAGATTAGAAATTAACTGTGAAAACTGGTTAAATAAGCTGATCTAAAGAGTTTAGTAAGTTTATCTGTCTTAAATATACTAATAAAGTAGTCTAAATAGGTTAAATCTCGAAAATAAAGAGTTTAGAGCTTTTTGAAAGTTAAAAAAGATTAGAAATTAACTGTGAAAACTGGTTAAATAAGCTGATCTAAAGAGTTTAGTAAGTTTATCTGTCTTAAATATACTAATAAAGTAGTCTAAATAGGTTGAAACTCTAAAATAAAGAGTTTAGAGCTTTTTGAAAGTTTAAAAAGATTAGAAATTAACTGTGAAAACTGGTTAAATAAGCTGATCTAAAGAGTTTAGTAAGTTTGTCTGTCTTAAATATACTAATAAAGTAGTCTAAATAGGTTATAACTATAAAATAAGGTGTTTAGAGCTTTTTGAAAGTTAAAAAAGATTAGAAATTAACTGTGAAAACTGGTTAAATAAGCTGATCTAAAGAGTTTAGTAAGTTTATCTGTCTTAAATATACTAATAAAGTAGTCTAAATAGGTTAAAATTCAAAAATAAAGTGTTTTTAGCTTTTTGAAAGTTAAAAAAGATTAGAAATTAACTGTGAAAACTGGTTAAATAAGCTGATCTAAAGAGTTTAGTAAGTTTATCTGTCTTAAATATACTAATAAACTAGTCTAAATAGGTTAAAACTCTAAAATAAAGAGTTTAGAGCTTTTTGAAAGTTTAAAAAGATTAGAAATTAACCGTGGAAACTGCTGAAATAAGATGATCTAAAGAGTTTAGTAAGTTTATCTGTCTTAAATATACTAATAAAGTAGTCTAAATAGGTTAAAACTCGAAAATAAAGAGTTTAGAGCTTTTTGAAAGTTTAAAAAGATTAGAAATTAACTGTGAAAACTGGTTAAATAAGCAGATCTAAAGAGTTTAGTAAGTTTATCTGTCTTAAATATACTAATAAAGTAGTCTAAATAGGTTAAAACTCTAAAATAAAGAGTTTAGAGCTTTTTGAAAGTTAAAAAAGATTAGAAATTAACTGTGAAAACTGGTTAAATAAGCTGATCTAAAGAGTTTAGTAAGTTTATCTGTCTTAAATATACTAATAAAGTAGTCTAAATAGGTTAAAACTCTAAAATGAAGAGTTTAGAGCTTTTTGAAAGTTAAAAAAGATTAGAAATTAACTGTGAAAACTGGTTAAATAAGCTGATCTAAAGAGTTTAGTAAGTTTATCTGTCTTAAATATACTAATAAAGTAGTCTAAATAGCTTAAAACTCGAAAATAAAGAGTTTAGAGCTTTTTGAAAGTTAAAAAAGATTAGAAATTAACTGTGAAAACTGGTTAAATAAGCTGATCTAAAGAGTTTAGTAAGTTTATCTGTCTTAAATATACTAATAAAGTAGTCTAAATAGGTTATAACTATAAAATAAGGTGTTTAGAGCTTTTTGAAAGTTAAAAAAGATTAGAAATTAACTGTGAAAACTGGTTAAATAAGCTGATCTAAAGAGTTTAGTAAGTTTATCTGTGTTAAATATACTAATAAAGTAGTCTAAATAGGTTAAAATTCAAAAATAAAGTGTTTTTAGCTTTTTGAAAGTTAAAAAAGATTAGAAATTAACTGTGAAAACTGGTTAAATAAGCTGATCTAAAGAGTTTAGTAAGTTTATCTGTCTTAAATATACTAATAAAGTAGTCTAAATAGGTTAAAACTCTAAAATAAAGAGTTTAGAGCTTTTTGAAAGTTTAAAAAGATTAGAAATTAACCGTGGAAACTGCTTAAATAAGATGATCTAAAGAGTTTAGTAAGTTTATCTGTCTTAAATATACTAATAAAGTAGTCTAAATAGGTTAAAACTCGAAAATAAAGAGTTTAGAGCTTTTTGAAAGTTTAAAAAGATTAGAAATTAACTGTGAAAACTGGTTAAATAAGCTGATCTAAAGAGTTTAGTAAGTTTATCTGTCTTAAATATACTAATAAAGTAGTCTAAATAGGTTAAAACTCTAAAATAAAGAGTTTAGAGCTTTTTGAAAGTTAAAAAAGATTAGAAATTAACTGTCAAAACTGGTTAAATAAGCTGATCTAAAGAGTTTAGTAAGTTTATCTGTCTTAAATATACTAACAAAGTAGTCTAAATAGATTAAAACTCTAAAATAAAGAGTTTAGAGCTTTTTGAAAATTAAAAAAGATTAGAAATTAACTGTTAAAACTGGTTAAATAAGCTGATCTAAAGAGTTTAGTAAGTTTATCTGTCTTAAATATACTAATAAAGTAGTCTAAATAGCTTAAAACTCGAAAATAAAGAGTTTAGAGCTTTTTGAAAGTTTAAAAAGATTAGAAATTAACTGGGAAAACTGGTTAAATAAACTAATCTACAGAATTTAGTAAGTTTATCTGTCTTAAATATACTAATAAAGTAGTCTAAATAGGTTAAAACTCTAAAATAAAGAGTTTAGAGCTTTTTGAAAGTTTAAAAAGATTAGAAATTAACTGTGAAAACTGGTTAAATAAGCTGATCTAAAGAGTTTAGTAAGTTTATCTGTCTTAAATATACTAATAAAGTAGTCTAAATAGGTTAATACTCTAAAATAAAGAGTTTAGAGCTTTTTGAAAGTTAAAAAAGATTAGAAATTAACTGTGAAAACTGGTTAAATAAACTGATCTAAAGAGTTTAGTAAGTTTATCTGTCTTAAATATACTAATAAAGTAGTCTAAATAGGTTAAAACTATAAAATAAAGTGTTTAGAGCTTTTTGAAAGTTAAAAAAGATTAGAAATTAACTAGGAAAAATGGTTAAATAAACTGATCTAAAGAGTTTAGTAAGTTTATCTGTCTTAAATATACTAATAAAGTAGTCTAAATAGGTTAAAACTCTAAAATAAAGAGTTTAGAGCTTTTTGAAAGTTAAAAAAGATTAGAAATTAACTGTGAAAACTGGTTAAATAAACTGATCTAAAGAGTTTAGTAAGTTTATCTGTCTTAAATATACTAACAAAGTAGTCTAAATAGGTTAAAACTCTAAAATAAAGAGTTTAGAGCTTTTTGAAAATTAAAAAAGATTAGAAATTAACTGTTAAAACTGGTTAAATAAGCTGATCTAAAGAGTTTAGTAAGTTTATCTGTCTTAAATATACTAATAAAGTAGTCTAAATAGCTTAAAACTCGAAAATAAAGAGTTTAGAGCTTTTTGAAAGTTTAAAAAGATTAGAAATTAACTGGGAAAACTGGTTAAATAAACTAATCTACAGAATTTAGTAAGTTTATCTGTCTTAAATATACTAATAAAGTAGTCTAAATAGGTTAAAACTCTAAAATAAAGAGTTTAGAGCTTTTTGAAAGTTTAAAAAGATTAGAAATTAACTGTGAAAACTGGTTAAATAAGCTGATCTAAAGAGTTTAGTAAGTTTATCTGTCTTAAATATACTAATAAAGTAGTCTAAATAGGTTAAAACTCGAAAATAAAGAGTTTAGAGCTTTTTGAAAGTTAAAAAAGATTAGAAATTAACTGTGAAAACTGGTTAAATAAGCTGATCTAAAGAGTTTAGTAAGTTTATCTGTCTTAAATATACTAATAAAGTAGTCTAAATAGGTTAATACTCTAAAATAAAGAGTTTAGAGCTTTTTGAAAGTTAAAAAAGATTAGAAATTAACTGTGAAAACTGGTTAAATAAACTGATCTAAAGAGTTTAGTAAGTTTATCTGTCTTAAATATACTAATAAAGTAGTCTAAATAGGTTAAAACTATAAAATAAAGTGTTTAGAGCTTTTTGAAAGTTAAAAAAGATTAGAAATTAACTGTGAAAACTGGTTAAATAAACTGATCTAAAGAGTTTAGTAAGTTTATCTGTCTTAAATATACTAATAAATTAGTCTAAATAGGTTAAAACTCTAAAATAAAGAGTTTAGAGCTTTTTGAAAGTTAAAAAAGATTAGAAATTAACTGTGAAAACTGGTTAAATAAACTAATCTAAAGAGTTTAGTAAGTTTATCTGTCTTAAATATACTAATAAATTAGTCTAAATAGGTTAAAACTCTAAAATAAAGAGTTTAGAGCTTTTTGAAAGTTTAAAAAGATTAGAAATTAACTGTGAAAAATGGTTAAATAAACTAATCTACAGAATTTAGTAAGTTTATTTGTCTTAAATATACTAATAAAGTAGTCTAAATAGGTTAAAACTCTAAAATAAAGTGTTTAAAGCTTTTTGAAAGTTTAAAAAGATTAGAAATTAACTGGGAAAACTGGTTAAATAAACTAATCTACAGAATTTAGTAAGTTTATCTGTCTTAAATATACTAATAAAGTAGTCTAAATAGGTTAAAACTCTAAAATAAAGAGTTTAGAGCTTTTTGAAAGTTTAAAAAGATTAGAAATTAACTGTGAAAACTGGTTAAATAAGCTGATCTAAAGAGTTTAGTAAGTTTATCTGTCTTAAATATACTAATAAAGTAGTCTAAATAGGTTAAAACTCGAAAATAAAGAGTTTAGAGCTTTTTGAAAGTTAAAAAAGATTAGAAATTAACTGTGAAAACTGGTTAAATAAGCTGATCTAAAGAGTTTAGTAAGTTTATCTGTCTTAAATATACTAATAAAGTAGTCTAAATAGGTTAATACTCTAAAATAAAGAGTTTAGAGCTTTTTGAAAGTTAAAAAAGATTAGAAATTAACTGTGAAAACTGGTTAAATAAACTGATCTAAAGAGTTTAGTAACTTTATCTGTCTTAAATATACTAATAAAGTAGTCTAAATAGGTTAAAACTATAAAATAAAGTGTTTAGAGCTTTTTGAAAGTTAAAAAAGATTAGAAATTAACTGTGAAAACTGGTTAAATAAGCTGATCTAAAGAGTTTAGTAAGTTTATCTGTCTTAAATATACTAATAAAGTAGTCTAAATAGGTTAATACTCTAAAATAAAGAGTTTAGAGCTTTTTGAAAGTTAAAAAAGATTAGAAATTAACTGTGAAAACTGGTTAAATAAACTGATCTAAAGAGTTTAGTAAGTTTATCTGTCTTAAATATACTAATAAAGTAGTCTAAATAGGTTAAAACTATAAAATAAAGTGTTTAGAGCTTTTTGAAAGTTAAAAAAGATTAGAAATTAACTGTGAAAACTGGTTAAATAAACTGATCTAAAGAGTTTAGTAAGTTTATCTGTCTTAAATATACTAATAAAGTAGTCTAAATAGGTTAAAACTCTAAAATAAAGAGTTTAGAGCTTTTTGAAAGTTAAAAAAGATTAGAAATTAACTGTGAAAACTGGTTAAATAAACTAATCTAAAGAGTTTAGTAACTTTATCTGTCTTAAATATACTAATAAAGTAGTCTAAATAGGTTAAAACTATAAAATAAAGAGTTTAGAGCTTTTTGAAAGTTTAAAAAGATTAGAAATTAACTGTGAAAAATGGTTAAATAAACTAATCTACAGAATTTAGTAAGTTTATTTGTCTTAAATATACTAATAAAGTAGTCTAAATAGGTTAAAACTCTAAAATAAAGAGTTTAGAGCTTTTTGAAAGTTTAAAAAGATTAGAAATTAACTGTGAAAACTGGTTAAATAAGCTGATCTAAAGAGTTTAGTAAGTTTATCTGTCTTAAATATACTAATAAAGTAGTCTAAATAGGTTAAAACTCTAAAATAAAGTGTTTAAAGCTTTTTGAAAGTTTAAAAAGATTAGAAATTAACTGTGAAAACTGGTTAAATAAACTAATCTACAGAATTTAGTAAGTTTATCTGTCTTAAATATACTAATAAAGTAGTCTAAATAGGTTAAAACTCTAAAATAAAGAGTTTAGAGCTTTTTGAAAGTTTAAAAAGATTAGAAATTAACTGTGAAAACTGGTTAAATAAGCTGATCTAAAGAGTTTAGTAAGTTTATCTGTCTTAAATATACTAATAAAGTAGTCTAAATAGGTTAAAACTCGAAAATAAAGAGTTTAGAGCTTTTTGAAAGTTAAAAAAGATTAGAAATTAACTGTGAAAACTGGTTAAATAAGCTGATCTAAAGAGTTTAGTAAGTTTATCTGTCTTAAATATACTAATAAAGTAGTCTAAATAGGTTAATACTCTAAAATAAAGAGTTTAGAGCTTTTTGAAAGTTAAAAAAGATTAGAAATTAACTGTGAAAACTGGTTAAATAAACTGATCTAAAGAGTTTAGTAAGTTTATCTGTCTTAAATATACTAATAAAGTAGTCTAAATAGGTTAAAACTATAAAATAAAGTGTTTAGAGCTTTTTGAAAGTTAAAAAAGATTAGAAATTAACTGTGAAAACTGGTTAAATAAACTGATCTAAAGAGTTTAGTAAGTTTATCTGTCTTAAATATACTAATAAATTAGTCTAAATAGGTTAAAACTCTAAAATAAAGAGTTTAGAGCTTTTTGAAAGTTTAAAAAGATTAGAAATTAACTGTGAAAACTGGTTAAATAAGCTGATCTAAAGAGTTTAGTAAGTTTATCTGTCTTAAATATACTAATAAAGTAGTCTAAATAGGTTAAAACTCGAAAATAAAGAGTTTAGAGCTTTTTGAAAGTTAAAAAAGATTAGAAATTAACTGTGAAAACTGGTTAAATAAGCTGATCTAAAGAGTTTAGTAAGTTTATCTGTCTTAAATATACTAATAAAGTAGTCTAAATAGGTTGAAACTCTAAAATAAAGAGTTTAGAGCTTTTTGAAAGTTTAAAAACATTAGAAATTAACTGTGAAAACTGGTTAAATAAGCTGATCTAAAGAGTTTAGTAAGTTTATCTGTCTTAAATATACTAATAAAGTAGTCTAAATAGGTTATAACTATAAAATAAGGTGTTTAGAGCTTTTTGAAAGTTAAAAAAGATTAGAAATTAACTGTGAAAACTGGTTAAATAAGCTGATCTAAAGAGTTAAGTAAGTTTATCTGTCTTAAATATACTAATAAAGTAGTCTAAATAGGTTAAAATTCAAAAATAAAGTGTTTTTAGCTTTTTGAAAGTTAAAAAAGATTAGAAATTAACTGTGAAAACTGGTTAAATAAGCTGATCTAAAGAGTTTAGTAAGTTTATCTGTCTTAAATATACTAATAAAGTAGTCTAAATAGGTTAAAACTCTAAAATAAAGAGTTTAGAGCTTTTTGAAAGTTTAAAAAGATTAGAAATTAACCGTGGAAACTGCTTAAATAAGATGATCTAAAGAGTTTAGTAAGTTTATCTGTCTTAAATATACTAATAAAGTAGTCTAAATAGGTTAAAACTCGAAAATAAAGAGTTTAGAGCTTTTTGAAAGTTTAAAAAGATTAGAAATTAACTGTGAAAACTGGTTAAATAAGATGATCTAAAGAGTTTAGTAAGTTTATCTGTCTTAAATATACTAATAAAGTAGTCTAAATAGGTTAAAACTCTAAAATAAAGAGTTTAGAGCTTTTTGAAAGTTAAAAAAGATTAGAAATTAACTGTCAAAACTGGTTAAATAAGCTGATCTAAAGAGTTTAGTAAGTTTATCTGTCTTAAATATACTAACAAAGTAGTCTAAATAGGTTAAAACTCTAAAATAAAGAGTTTAGAGCTTTTTGAAAATTAAAAAAGATTAGAAATTAACTGTTAAAACTGGTTAAATAAGCTGATCTAAAGAGTTTAGTAAGTTTATCTGTCTTAAATATACTAATAAAGTAGTCTAAATAGCTTAAAACTCGAAAATAAAGAGTTTAGAGCTTTTTGAAAGTTTAAAAAGATTAGAAATTAACTGGGAAAACTGGTTAAATAAACTAATCTACAGAATTTAGTAAGTTTATCTGTCTTAAATATACTAATAAAGTAGTCTAAATAGGTTAAAACTCTAAAATAAAGAGTTTAGAGCTTTTTGAAAGTTTAAAAAGATTAGAAATTAACTGTGAAAACTGGTTAAATAAGCTGATCTAAAGAGTTTAGTAAGTTTATCTGTCTTAAATATACTAATAAAGTAGTCTAAATAGGTTAATACTCTAAAATAAAGAGTTTAGAGCTTTTTGAAAGTTAAAAAAGATTAGAAATTAACTGTGAAAACTGGTTAAATAAACTGATCTAAAGAGTTTAGTAAGTTTATCTGTCTTAAATATACTAATAAAGTAGTCTAAATAGGTTAAAACTATAAAATAAAGTGTTTAGAGCTTTTTGAAAGTTAAAAAAGATTAGAAATTAACTAGGAAAAATGGTTAAATAAACTGATCTAAAGAGTTTAGTAAGTTTATCTGTCTTAAATATACTAATAAAGTAGTCTAAATAGGTTAAAACTCTAAAATAAAGAGTTTAGAGCTTTTTGAAAGTTAAAAAAGATTAGAAATTAACTGTGAAAACTGGTTAAATAAACTAATCTAAAGAGTTTAGTAAGTTTATCTGTCTTAAATATACTAATAAAGTAGTCTAAATAGGTTAAAACTCTAAAATAAAGAGTTTAGAGCTTTTTGAAAGTTTAAAAAGATTAGAAATTAACTGGGAAAAATGGTTAAATAAACTAATCTACAGAATTTAGTAAGTTTATTTGTCTTAAATATACTAATAAAGTAGTCTAAATAGGTTAAAACTCTAAAATAAAGAGTTTAGAGCTTTTTGAAAGTTTAAAAAGATTAGAAATTAACTGTGAAAACTGGTTAAATAAGCTGATCTAAAGAGTTTAGTAAGTTTATCTGTCTTAAATATACTAATAAAGTAGTCTAAATAGGTTAAAACTCTAAAATAAAGTGTTTAAAGCTTTTTGAAAGTTTAAAAAGATTAGAAATTAACTGGGAAAACTGGTTAAATAAACTAATCTACAGAATTTAGTAAGTTTATCTGTCTTAAATATACTAATAAAGTAGTCTAAATAGGTTAAAACTCTAAAATAAAGAGTTTAGAGCTTTTTGAAAGTTTAAAAAGATTAGAAATTAACTGTGAAAACTGGTTAAATAAGCTGATCTAAAGAGTTTAGTAAGTTTATCTGTCTTAAATATACTAATAAAGTAGTCTAAATAGGTTAAAACTCGAAAATAAAGAGTTTAGAGCTTTTTGAAAGTTAAAAAAGATTAGAAATTAACTGTGAAAACTGGTTAAATAAGCTGATCTAAAGAGTTTAGTAAGTTTATCTGTCTTAAATATACTAATGAGGTAGTCTAAATAGGTTAATACTCTAAAATAAAGAGTTTAGAGCTTTTTGAAAGTTAAAAAAGATTAGAAATTAACTGTGAAAACTGGTTAAATAAACTGATCTAAAGAGTTTAGTAAGTTTATCTGTCTTAAATATACTAATAAAGTAGTCTAAATAGGTTAAAACTATAAAATAAAGTGTTTAGAGCTTTTTGAAAGTTAAAAAAGATTAGAAATTAACTGTGAAAACTGGTTAAATAAACTGATCTAAAGAGTTTAGTAAGTTTATCTGTCTTAAATATACTAATAAATTAGTCTAAATAGGTTAAAACTCTAAAATAAAGAGTTTAGAGCTTTTTGAAAGTTAAAAAAGATTAGAAATTAACTGTGAAAACTGGTTAAATAAACTAATCTAAAGAGTTTAGTAAGTTTATCTGTCTTAAATATACTAATAAAGTAGTCTAAATAGGTTAAAACTCTAAAATAAAGAGTTTAGAGCTTTTTGAAAGTTAAAAAGATTAGAAATTAACTGGGAAAAATGGTTAAATAAACTAATCTACAGAATTTAGTAAGTTTATTTGTCTTAAAAATACTAATAAAGTAGTCTAAATAGGTTAAAACTCTAAAATAAAGAGTTTAGAGCTTTTTGAAAGTTAAAAAAGATTAGAAATTAACTGTGAAAACTGGTTAAATAAACTGATCTAAAGAGTTTAGTAAGTATATCTGTCTTAAATATACTAATAAAGTAGTCTAAATAGGTTAAAACTCTAAAATAAAGTGTTTAGAGCTTTTTGAAAGTTAAAAAAGATTAGAAATTAACTGTGAAAACTGGTTAAATAAACTGATCTAATGAGTTTAGTAAGTTTATCTGTCTTAAATATACTAATAAAGTAGTCTAAATAGGTTAAAACTCTAAAATAAAGAGTTTAGAGCTTTTTGAAAGTTAAAAAAGATTAGAAATTAACTGTGAAAACTGGTTAAATAAACTAATCTAAAGAGTTTAGTAAGTTTATCTGTCTTAAATATACTAATAAAGTAGTCTAAATAGGTTAAAACTCTAAAATAAAGAGTTTAGAGCTTTTTGAAAGTTTAAAAAGATTAGAAATTAACTGGGAAAAATGGTTAAATAAACTAATCTACAGAATTTAGTAAGTTTATTTGTCTTAAATATACTAATAAAGTAGTCTAAATAGGTTAAAACTCTAAAATAAAGAGTTTAGAGCTTTTTGAAAGTTAAAAAAGATTAGAAATTAACTGTGAAAACTGGTTAAATAAACTGATCTAAAGAGTTTAGTAAGTATATCTGTCTTAAATATACTAATAAAGTAGTCTAAATAGGTTAAAACTCTAAAATAAAGAGTTTAGAGCTTTTTGAAAGTTAAAAAAGATTAGAAATTAACTGTGAAAACTGGTTAAATAAGCTGATCTAAAGAGTTTAGTAAGTTTATCTGTCTTAAATATACTAATAAAGTAGTCTAAATAGGTTAAAACTCGAAAATAAAGAGTTTAGAGCTTTTTGAAAGTTAAAAAAGATTAGAAATTAACTGTGAAAACTGGTTAAATAAGCTGATCTAAAGAGTTTAGTAAGTTTATCTGTCTTAAATATACTAATCAATTAGTCTAAATAGGTTAAAACTCTAAAATAAAGAGTTTAGAGCTTTTTGAAAGTTAAAAAAGATTAGAAATTAACTGTGAAAACTGGTTAAATAAGCTGATCTAAAGAGTTTAGTAAGTTTATCTGTCTTAAATATACTAATAAAGTAGTCTAAATAGGTTAAAACTCTAAAATAAAGTGTTTAGAGCTTTTTGAAAGTTAAAAAAGATTAGAAATTAACTGTGAAAACTGGTTAAATAAGCTGATCTAAAGAGTTTAGTAAGTTTATCTGTCTTAAATATACTAATAAAGTAGTCTAAATAGGTTAAAACTCTAAAATAAAGAGTTTAGAGCTTTTTGAAAGTTTAAAAAGATTAGAAATTAACTGGGAAAATGGTTATATAAACTAATCTAAAGAATTTTGTAAGTTTATTTGTCTTAAATATACTAATAATAAACTGATCTAAAGAGTTTAGTAAGTTTATCTGTCTTAAATATTTTAATAAAGTAGTCTAAATACATCAAAACATGAAAATAAAGTGTTTAAACCTTTTTGAAAGTTAAAAAAGATTAGAAATTAACTGTGAAAACTGGTTAAACAAACTAATCTAAAGAATTTAGTAAGTTTATTTGTCATAAATATACTAATAAAGTAGTCTAAATAGGTTAAAACTCTAAAATAAAGTGTTTAGAGCTTTTTGAAAGTTTAAAAAGATTAGAAATTAACTGTGAAAACTGGTTAAATAAGATGATCTAAAGAGTTTAGTAAGTTTATCTGTCTTAAATATACTAATAAAGTAGTCTAAATAGGTTAAAACACGAAAATAAAGAGTTTAGAGCTTTTTGAAAGTTAAAAAGATTAGAAATTAACTGTGAAAACTGGTTAAATAAGCTGATCTAAAGAGTTTAGTAAGTTTATCTGTTTTAAATATACTAATAAAGTAGTCTAAATAGGTTAAAACGCAAAAATAAAGTGTTTTTAGCTTTTTGAAAGTTTAATAAGATTAGAAATTAACTGTGAAAACTGGTTAAATAACATGATCTAAAGAGTTTAGTAAGTTTATCTGTCTTAAATATACTAATAAAGTAGTCTAAATCGGTTAAAACTCTAAAATAAAGAGTTTAGAGCTTTTTGAAAGTTAAAAAGATTAGAAATTAACTGTGAAAACTGGTTAAATAAGCTGATCTAAAGAGTTTAGTAAGTTTATCTCTTATAAATATACTAATAAAGTAGTCTAAATAGGTTAAAACTCGAAAATAAAGAGTTCAGAGCTTTTTGAAAGTTTAAAAAGATTAGAAATTAACTGTGAAAACTGGTTAAATAAGCTGATCTAAAGATTTTAGTAAGTTTATCTGTCTTAAATATACTAATAAAGTAGTCTAAATAGGTTAAAACTCTAAAATAAAGAGTTTAGAGCTTTTTGAAAGTTAAAAAAGATTAGAAATTAACTGTGAAAACTGGTTAAATAAGCTGATCTAAAGAGTTTAGTAAGTTTATCTGTCTTAAATATACTAATAAAGTAGTCTAAATAGGTTAAAACTATAAAATAAAGTGTTTAGAGCTTTTTGAAAGTTAAAAGGATTAGAAATTAACTGTGAAAACTGGTTAAATAAACGGATCTAAAGAGTTTAGTAAGTTTATCTGTCTTAAATATACTAATAAAGTAGTCTAAATAGGTTAAAACTCTAAAATAAAGTGTTTAGAGCTTTTTGAAAGTTAAAAAAGATTAAAAATTAACTGTGAAAACTGGTTAAATAAGCTGATCTAAAGAGTTTAGTAAGTTTATCTGTCTTAAATATACTAATAAAGTAGTCTAAATAGGTTAAAACTCGAAAATAAAGTGTTTACAGCTTTTTGAAAGTTAAATAAGATTAGAAATTAACTGGGAAAAATGGTTAAATAAACTAATCTAAAGAATTTAGTAAGTTTATCTCTCTTAAATATACTAAAAAAGTAGTCTAAATAGGTTAAAACTCTAAAATAAAGAGTTTAGAGCTTTTTGAAAGTTAAAAAAGATTAGAAATTAACTGTGAAAACTGGTTAAATAAGCTGATCTAAAGAGTTTAGTAAGTTTATCTGTCTTAAATATACTAATAAAGTAGTCTAAATAGGTTAAAACTCGAAAATAAAAAGTTTAGAGCTTTTTGAAAGTTAAAAAAGATTAGAAATTAACTGTGAAAACTGGTTAAATAAGCTGATCTAAAGAGTTTAGTAAGTTTATCTGTCTTAACTATACTAATAAAGTAGTCTAAATAGGTTAAAACTCTAAAATAAAGAGTTTAGAGCTTTTTGAAAGTTTAAAAAGATTGAAATTAACCGTTAAAACTGGTTAAATAAGCTGATCTAAAGAGTTTAGTAAGTTTATCTGTCTTAAATATACTAATAAAGTAGTCTAAATAGGTTAAAACTCTAAAATAAAGTGTTTAGAGCTTTTTGAAAGTTGAAAAAGATTAGAAATTAACTGGGAAAAATGGTTAAATAAACGAATCTAAAGAATTTAGTAAGTTTATCTCTCTTAAATATACTAAAAAAGTAGTCTAAATAGGTTAAAACTCTAAAATAAAGAGTTTAGAGCTTTTTGAAAGTTAAAAAAGATTAGAAATTAACTGTGAAAAGTGGTTAAATAAGCTGATCTAAAGAGTTTAGTAACTTTATCTGTCTTAAATATACTAATAAAGTAGTCTAAATAGGTTAAAACTCTAAAATAAAGAGTTTAGAGCTTTTTGAAAGTTAAAAAAGATTAGAAATTAACTGTGAAAACTGGTTAAATAAGCTGATCTAAAGAGTTTAGTAAGTTTATCTGTCTTAAATATACTAATAAAGTAGTCTAAATAGGTTAAAACTCGAAAATAAAGTGTTTACAGCTTTTTGAAAGTTAAATAAGATTAGAAATTAACAGGGAAAAATGGTTAAATAAACTAATCTAAAGAATTTAGTAAGTTTATCTCTCTTAAATATACTAAAAAAGTAGTCTAAATAGGTTAAAACTCTAAAATAAAGAGTTTAGAGCTTTTTGAAAGTTAAAAACGATTAGAAATTAACTGTGAAAACTGGTTAAATAAGCTGATCTAAAGAATTTAGTAACTTTATCTGTCTTAAATATACTAATAAAGTAGTCTAAATAGGTTAAAACTATAAAATAAAGTGTTTAGAGCTTTTTGAAAGTTAAAAAAGATTAGAAATTAACTGTGAAAACTGGTTAAATAAACGGATCTAAAGAGTTTAGTAAGTTTATCTGTCTTAAATATACTAATAAAGTAGTCTAAATAGGGTAAAACTCTAAAATAAAGTGTTTAGAGCTTTTTGAAAGTTAAAAAAGATTAAAAATTAACTGTGAAACTGGTTAAATAAGCTGATCTAAAGAGTTTAGTAAGTTTATCTGTCTTAAATATACTAATAAAGTAGTCTAAATAGGTTAAAACTCGAAAATAAAGAGTTTAGAGCTTTCTGAAAGTTAAAAAAGATTAGAAATTAACTGTGAAAACTGGTTAAATAAGCTGATCTAAAGAGTTTAGTAAATTTATCTGTCTTAACTATACTAATAAAGTAGTCTAAATAGGTTAAAACTCTAAAATAAAGAGTTTAGAGCTTTTTGAAAGTTTAAAAAGATTGAAATTAACCGTGAAAACTGGTTAAATAAGCTGATCTAAAGAGTTTAGTAAGTTTATCTGTCTTAAATATACTAATAAAGTAGTCTAAATAGGTTAAAACTCTAAAATAAAGTGTTTAGAGCTTTTTGAAAGTTAAAAAGATTAAAAATTAACTGGGAAAAATGGTTAAATAAACTAATCTAAAGAATTTAGTAAGTTTATTTGTCTTAAATATACTAATAAAGTAGTCTAAATAGGTTAAAACTCTAAAATATAGTGTTTAGAGCTTTTTGAAAGTTTAAAAAGATTAGAAATTAACTGTGTAAACTGGTTAAATAAGCTGATCTAAAGATTTTAGTAAGTTTATCTCTCTTAAATATACTAATAAAGTAGTCTAAATAGGTTAAAACTCGAAAATAAAGAGTTTAGAGCTTTTTGAAAGTTTAAAAAGATTAGAAATTAACTGTGAAAACTGGTTAAATAAGCTGATCTAAAGATTTTAGTAAGTTTATCTCTCTTAAATATACTAATAAAGTAGTCTAAATAGGTTAAAACTCTAAAATAAAGTGTTTAGAGCTTTTTGAAAGTTAAAAGGATTAGAAATTAACTGTGAAAACTGGTTAAATAAACGGATCTAAAGAGTTTAGTAAGTTTATCTGTCTTAAATATACTAATAAAGTAGTCTAAATAGGTTAAAACTCTAAAATAAAGTGTTTAGAGCTTTTTGAAAGTTAAAAAAGATTAAAAATTAACTGTGAAAACTGGTTAAATAAGCTGATCTAAAGAGTTTAGTAAGTTTATCTGTCTTAAATATACTAATAAAGTAGTCTAAATAGGTTAAAACTCGAAAATAAAGAGTTTAGAGCTTTTTGAAAGTTAAAAAAGATTAGAAATTAACTGTGAAAACTGGTTAAATAAGCTGATCTAAAGAGTTTAGTAAGTTTATCTGTCTTAAATATACTAATAAAGTAGTCTAAATAGGTTAAAACTCGAAAATAAAGAGTTTAGAGCTTTTTGAAAGTTAAAAAAGATTAGAAATTAACTGTGAAAACTGGTTAAATACGCTGATCTAAAGAGTTTAGTAAGTTTATCTGTCTTAACTATACTAATAAAGTAGTCTAAATAGGTTAAAACTCTAAAATAAAGAGTTTAGAGCTTTTTGAAAGTTTAAAAAGATTGAAATTAACCGTTAAAACTGGTTAAATAAGCTGATCTAAAGAGTTTAGTAAGTTTATCTGTCTTAAATATACTAATAAAGTAGTCTAAATAGGTTAAAACTCTAAAATAAAGTGTTTAGAGCTTTTTGAAAGTTAAAAAAGATTAGAAATTAACTGGGAAAAATGGTTAAATAAACTAATCTAAAGAATTTAGTAAGTTTATTTGTCTTAAATATACTAATAAAGTAGTCTAAATAGGTTAAAACTCTAAAATAAAGTGTTTAGAGCTTTTTGAAAGTTTAAAAAGATTAGAAATTAACTGTGAAAACTGGTTAAATAAGCTGATCTAAAGATTTTAGTAAGTTTATTTCTCTTAAATATACTAAAAAAGTAGTCTAAATAGGTTAAAACTCTAAAATAAAGAGTTTAGAGCTTTTTGAAAGTTAAAAAAGATTAGAAATTAACTGCGAAAACTGGTTAAATAAGCTGATCTAAAGAGTTTAGTAACTTTATCTCTCTTAAATATACTAATAAAGTAGTCTAAATAGGTTAAAACTCTAAAATAAAGAGTTTAGAGCTTTTTGAAAGTTAAAAAAGATTAGAAATTAACTGTGAAAACTGGTTAAATAAACGGATCTAAAGAGTTTAGTAAGTTTATCTGTCTTAAATATACTAATAAAGTAGTCTAAATAGGTTAAAACTCTAAAATAAAGTGTTTAGAGCTTTTTGAAAGTTAAAAAAGATTAAAAATTAACTGTGAAAACTGGTTAAATAAGCTGATCTAAAGAGTTTAGTAAGTTTATCTGTCTTAAATATACTAATAAAGTAGTCTAAATAGGTTAAAACTCGAAAATAAAGAGTTTAGAGCTTTCTGAAAGTTAAAAAAGATTAGAAATTAACTGTGAAAACTGGTTAAATAAGCTGATCTAAAGAGTTTAGTAAATTTATCTGTCTTAACTATACTAATAAAGTAGTCTAAATAGGTTAAAACTCTAAAATAAAGTGTTTAGAGCTTTTTGAAAGTTTAAAAAGATTAGAAATTAACTGCGAAAACTGGTTAAATAAGCTGATCTAAATATTTTAGTAAGTTTATCTGTCTTAAATATACTAATAAAGTAGTCTAAATAGGTTAAAACACAAAAATAAAGAGTTTAGAGCTTTTTGAAAGTTTAAAAAGATTGAAATTAACCGTGAAAACTGGTTAAATAAGCTGATCTAAAGAGTTTAGTAAGTTTATCTGTCTTAAATATACTAATAAAGTAGTCTAAATAGGTTAAAACTCTAAAATAAAGTGTTTAGAGCTTTTTGAAAGTTAAAAAAGATTAGAAATTAACTGGGAAAAATGGTTAAATAAACTAATCTAAAGAATTTAGTAAGTTTATTTGTCTTAAATATACTAATAAAGTAGTCTAAATAGGTTAAAACTCTAAAATAAAGTGTTTAGAGCTTTTTGAAAGTTTAAAAAGATTAGAAATTAACTGTGAAAACTGGTTAAATAAGCTGATCTAAAGATTTTAGTAAGTTTATTTCTCTTAAATATACTAAAAAAGTAGTCTAAATAGGTTAAAACTCTAAAATAAAGAGTTTAGAGCTTTTTGAAAGTTAAAAAAGATTAGAAATTAACTGTGAAAACTGGTTAAATAAGCTGATCTAAAGAGTTTAGTAAGTTTATCTGTCTTAAATATACTAATAAAGTAGTCTAAATAGGTTAAAACTCTAAAATAAAGTGCTTAGAGCTTTTTGAAAGTTAAAAAAGATTAGAAATTAACTGGGAAAAATGGTTAAATAAACTAATCTAAAGAATTTAGTAAGTTTATTTGTCTTAAATATACTAATAAAGTAGTCTAAATAGGTTAAAACTCTAAAATAAAGTGTTTAGAGCTTTTTGAAAGTTTAAAAAGATTAGAAATTAACTGTGAAAACTGGTTAAATAAGCTGATCTAAAGATTTTAGTAAGTTTATTTCTCTTAAATATACTAAAAAAGTAGTCTAAATAGGTTAAAACTCTAAAATAAAGAGTTTAGAGCTTTTTGAAAGTTAAAAAAGATTAGAAATTAACTGCGAAAACTGGTTAAATAAGCTGATCTAAAGTGTTTAGTAACTTTATCTCTCTTAAATATACTAATAAAGTAGTCTAAATAGGTTAAAACTCTAAAATACAGAGTTTAGAGCTTTTTGAAAGTTAAAAAAGATTAGAAATTAACTGTGAAAACTGGTTAAATAAACGGATCTAAAGAGTTTAGTAAGTTTATCTGTCTTAAATATACTAATAAAGTAGTCTAAATAGGTTAAAACTCTAAAATAAAGTGTTTAGAGCTTTTTGAAAGTTAAAAAAGATTAAAAATTAACTGTGAAAACTGGTTAAATAAGCTGATCTAAAGAGTTTAGTAAGTTTATCTGTCTTAAATATACTAATAAAGTAGTCTAAATAGGTTAAAACTCGAAAATAAAGAGTTTAGAGCTTTCTGAAAGTTAAAAAAGATTAGAAATTAACTGTGAAAACTGGTTAAATAAGCTGATCTAAAGAGTTTAGTAAATTTATCTGCCTTAACTATACTAATAAAGTAGTCTAAATAGGTTAAAACTCTAAAATAAAGTGTTTAGAGCTTTTTGAAAGTTTAAAAAGATTAGAAATTAACTGCGAAAACTGGTTAAATAAGCTGATCTAAATATTTTAGTAAGTTTATCTGTCTTAAATATACTAATAAAGTAGTCTAAATAGGTTAAAACACAAAAATAAAGAGTTTAGAGCTTTTTGAAAGTTTAAAAAGATTGAAATTAACCGTGAAAACTGGTTAAATAAGCTGATCTAAAGAGTTTAGTAAGTTTATCTGTCTTAAATATACTAATAAAGTAGTCTAAATAGGTTAAAACTCTAAAATAAAGTGTTTAGAGCTTTTTGAAAGTTAAAAAAGATTAGAAATTAACTGGGAAAAATGGTTAAATAAACTAATCTAAAGAATTTAGTAAGTTTATTTGTCTTAAATATACTAATAAAGTAGTCTAAATAGGTTAAAACTCTAAAATAAAGTGTTTAGAGCTTTTTGAAAGTTTAAAAAGATTAGAAATTAACTGTGAAAACTGGTTAAATAAGCTGATCTAAAGATTTTAGTAAGTTTATCTGTCTTAAATATACTAATAAAGTAGTCTAAATAGGTTAAAACTCTAAAATAAAGTGTTTAGAGCTTTTTGAAAGTTAAAAAAGATTAAAAATTAACTGGGAAAAATGGTTAAATAAACTATTCTAAAGAATTTAGTAAGTTTATTTGTCTTAAATATACTAAAAAAGTAGTCTAAATAGGTTAAAACTATAAAATAAAGTGTTTAGAGCTTTTTGAAAGTTAAAAAAGATTAGAAATTAACTGTGAAAACTGGTTAAATAAGCTGATCTAAAGAGTTTATTAAGTTTATCTGTCTTAAATATACTAATAAAGTAGTCTAAATAGGTTAAAACTCTAAAATAGAGAGTTTAGAGCTTTTTGAAAGTTAAAAAAGATTAGAAATTAACTGTGAAAAATGGTTAAATAAACTAATCTAAAGAGTTTAGTAAGTTTATCTGTCTTAAATATACTAATAAAGTAGTCTAAATAGGTTAAAACTCTAAAATAAAGTGTTTAGAGCTTTTTGAAAGTTTAAAAAGATTAGAAATTAACTGCGAAAACTGGTTAAATAAGCTGATCTAAAGATTTTAGTAAGTTTATTTGTCTTAAATATACTAATAAAGTAGTCTAAATAGGTTAAAACACTAAAATAAAGTGTTTAGAGCTTTTTGAAAGTTAAAAAAGATTAGAAATTAACTGGAAAAAATGGTTAAATAAACTAATCTAAAGAATTTTGTAAGTTTATTTGTCTTAAATATAGTAATAAAGTAGTCTAAATAGGTTAAAACTCTAAAATAAAGAGTTTAGAGCTTTTTCAAAGTTAAAAAGATTAGAAATTAACTATGAAAACTGGTTAAATAAGCTGATCTATAGAGTTTAGTAAGTTTATCTGTCTTAAATATACTAACAAAGTAGTCTAAATAGGTTAAAACTCTAAAATAAAGTGTTTAGAGCTTTTTGAAAGTTAAAAAAGATTAGAAATTAACTGTGAAAACTGGTTAAAAAAGCTGATCTAAAGAGTTTAGTAAGTTTATCTGTCTTAAATATACTAATAAAGTAGTCTAAATAGGTTAAAACTCTAAAATAAAGAGTTTAGAGCTTTTTGAAAGTTAAAAAAGATTAGAAATTAACTGTGAAAACTGGTTAAATAAGCTGATCTAAAGAGTTTAGTAAGTTTATCTGTCTTAAATATACAAATAAAGTAGTCTAAATAGGTTAAAACTCTAAAATAAAGTGTTTAGAGCTTTTTGAAAGTTAAAAAGGATTAGAAATTAACTGTGAAAACTGGTTAAATAAACTGATCTAAAGAGTTTAGTAAGTTTATCTGTCTTAAATATACTAATAAAGTAGTCTAAATAGGTTAAAACTCTAAAATAAAGAGTTTAGAGCTTTTTGAAAGTTAAAAAAGATTAGAAATTAACTCTGAAAACTGGTTAAATAAGCTGATCTAAAGAGTTTAGTAAGTTTATCTGTCTTAAATATACTAATAAAGTAGTCTAAATAGGTTAAAACTATAAAATAGAGTGTTTAGAGCTTTTTGAAAGTTAAAAAAGATTAGAAATTAACTGTGAAAACTGGTTAAATAAGCTGATCCAAAGAGTTTAGTAAGTTTATCTGTCTTAAATATACTAATAAAGTAGTCTAAATAGGTTAAAACCCAAAAATAAAGATTTTAAAGCTTTTTGAAAGTTAAAAAGATTAGAAATTAACTGTGAAAACTGGTTAAATAAGATAATCTAAAGAGTTTAGTAAGTTTATCTGTCTTAAATATACTAATAAAGTAGTCTAAATAGGTTAAAACTCTAAAATAAAGAGTTTAGAGCTTTTTGAAAGTTAAAAAAGATTAGAAATTAACTGTGAAAACTGGTTAAATAAGCTGATCTAAAGAGTTTAGTAAGTTTATCTGTCTTAAATATACTAATAAAGTAGTCTAAATAGGTTAAAACTATAAAATAAAGTGTTTAGAGCTTTTTGAAAGTTAAAAAAGATTAGAAATTAACTGTGAAAACTGGTTAAATAAGCTGATCTAAAGAGTTTAGTAAGTTTATCTGTCTTAAATATACTAATAAAGTAGTCTAAATAGGTTAAAACTCTAAAATAAAGATTTTAAAGCTTTTTGAAAGTTAAAAAAGATTAGAAATTAACTGTGAAAACTGGTTAAATAAGATAATCTAAAAAGTTTAGTAAGTTTATCTGTCTTAAATATACTAATAAAGTTGTCTAAATAGGTTAAAACTCTAAAATAAAGAGTTTAGAGCTTTTTGAAAGTTAAAAAAGATTAGAAATTAACTGTGAAAACTGGTTAAATAAGCTGATCTAAAGAGTTTAGTAAGTTTATCTGTCTTAAATATACTAATAAAGTAGTCTAAATAGGTTAAAACTATAAAATAAAGTGTTTAGAGCTTTTTGAAAGTTAAAAAAGATTAGAAATTAACTGTGAAAACTGGTTAAATAAGCTGATCTAAAGAGTTTAGTAAGTTTATCTGTCTTAAATATACTAATAAAGTAGTCTAAATAGGTTAAAACACAAAAATAAAGTGTTTTTAGCTTTTTGAAAGTTAAAAAAGATTAGAAATTAACCGTGAAAACTGGTTAAATATGATGATCTAAAGAGTTTAGTAAGTTTATCTGTCTTAAATATACTAATAAAGTAGTCTAAATAGGTTAAAACTCTAAAATAAAGAGTTTAGAGCTTTTTGAAAGTTAAAAAGATTAGAAATTAACTGTGAAAACTGGTTAAATAAGCTGATCTAAAGAGTTTAGTAAGTTTATCTGTCTTAAATATACTAATAAAGTAGTCTAAATAGGTTAAAACTCGAAAATAAAGAGTTTAGAGCTTTTTGAAAGTTTAAAAAGATTAGAAATTAACTGTGAAAACTGGTTAAATAAGCTGATCTAAAGAGTTTAGTAAGTTTATCTGTCTTAAATATACTAATAAAGTAGTCTAAATAGGTTAAAACTCTAAAATAAAGAGTTTAGAGCTTTTTGAAAGTTAAAAAAGATTAGAAATTAACTGTGAAAACTGGTTAAATAAGCTGATCTAAAGAGTTTAGTAAGTTTATCTGTCTTAAATATACTAATAAAGTAGTCTAAATAGGTTAAAACTCTAAAATAAAGAGTTTAGAGCTTTTTGAAAGTTAAAAAAGATTAGAAATTAACTGTGAAAACTGGTTAAATAAGCTGATCTAAAGAGTTTAGTAAGTTTATCTGTGTTAACTATACTAATAAAGTAGTCTAAATAGGTTAAAACTCTAAAATAAAGTGTTTAGAGCTTTTTGAAAGTTAAAAAAGATTAGAAATTAACTGGGAAAAATGGTTAAATAAACTAATCTAAAGAATTTAGTAAGTTTATTTGTCTTAAATATACTAATAAAGTAGTCTAAATAGGTTAAAACTCTAAAATAAAGAGTTTAGAGCTTTTTGAAAGTTTAAAAAGATTAGAAATTAACTGTGAAAACTGGTTAAATAAGCTGATCTAAAGAGTTTAGTAAGTTTATCTGTCTTAAATATACTAATAAAGTAGTCTAAATAGGTTAAAACTCTAAAAGAAAGTGTTTAGAGCTTTTTGAAAGTTAAAAAAGATTAGAAATTAACTGGGAAAAATGGTTAAATAAACTAATCTAAAGAATTTAGTAAGTTTATTTGTCTTAAATATACTAATAAAGTAGTCTAAATAGGTTAAAACTCTAAAATAAAGTGTTTAGAGCTTTTTGAAAGTTTAAAAAGATTAGAAATTAACTGTGAAAACTGGTTAAATAAACTGATCTAAAGAGTTTAGTAAGTTTATGTTTTAAATATACTAATAAAGTAGTCTAAATAGGTTAAAACTCTAAAATAAAGTGTTTAGAGCTTTTTGAAAGTTAAAAAAGATTAAAAATTAACTGTGAAAACTGGTTAAATAAGCTGATCTAAAGAGTTTAGTAAGTTTATCTGTCTTAAATATACTAATAAAGTAGTCTAAATAGGTTAAAACTCGAAAATAAAGAGTTTAGAGCTTTTTGAAAGTTTAAAAAGATTAGAAATTAACTGTGAAAACTGGTTAAATAAGCTGATCTAAAAATTTTAGTAAGTTTATCTGTCTTAAATATACTAATAAAGTAGTCTAAATAGGTTAAAACTCTAAAATAAAGAGTTTAGAGCTTTTTGAAAGTTAACAAAGATTAGAAATTAACTGTGAAAACTGGTTAAATAAGCTGATCTAAAGAGTTTAGTAACTTTATCTGTCTTAAATATACTAATAAAGTAGTCTAAATAGGTTAAAACTCTAAAATAAAGAGTTTAGAGCTTTTTGAAAGTTTAAAAAGATTAGAAATTAACTGCGAAAACTGGTTAAATAAGCTGATCTAAAGAGTTTAGTAAGTTTATCTGTCTTAAATATACTAATAAAGTAGTCTAAATAGGTTAAAACGCAAAAATAAAGTGTTTAGAGCTTTTTGAAAGTTAAAAAGGATTAGAAATTAACTGTGAAAACTGGTTAAATAAACTGATCTAAAGAGTTTAGTAAGTTTATCTGTCTTAAATATACTAATAAAGTAGTCTAAATAGGTTAAAACTCTAAAATAAAGAGTTTAGAGCTTTTTGAAAGTTAAAAAAGATTAGAAATTAACTGTGAAAACTGGTTAAATAAGCTGATCTAAAGAGTTTAGTAAGTTTATCTGTCTTAAATATACTAACAAAGTAGTCTAAATAGGTTAAAACTCTAAAATAAAGTGTTTAGAGCTTTTTGAAAGTTAAAAAAGATTAAAAATTAACTGTGAAAACTGGTTATATAAGCTGATCTAAAGAGTTTAGTAAGTTTATCTGTCTTAAATATACTAATAAAGTAGTCTAAATAGGTTAAAACGCAAAAATAAAGTGTTTAGAGCTTTTTGAAAGTTAAAAAGGATTAGAAATTAACTGTGAAAACTGGTTAAATAAGCTGATCTAAAGAGTTTAGTAAGTTTATCTGTCTTAAATATACTAATAAAGTAGTCTAAATAGGTTAAAACTCTAAAATAAAGTGTTTAGAGCTTTTTGAAAGTTAAAAAGGATTAGAAATTAACTGTGAAAACTGGTTAAATAAACTGATCTAAAGAGTTTAGTAAGTTTATCTGTCTTAAATATACTAATAAAGTAGTCTAAATAGGTTAAAACTCTAAAATAAAGAGTTTAGAGCTTTTTGAAAGTTAAAAAAGATTAGAAATTAACTGTGAAAACTGGTTAAATAAGCTGATCTAAAGAGTTTAGTAAGTTTATCTGTCTTAAATATACTAATAAAGTAGTCTAAATAGGTTAAAACTATAAAATAAAGTGTTTAGAGCTTTTTGAAAGTTAAAAAAGATTAGAAATTAACTGTGAAAACTAGTTAAATAAGCTGATCCAAAGAGTTTAGTAAGTTTATCTGTCTTAAATATACTAATAAAGTAGTCTAAATAGGTTAAAACTCTAAAATAAAGATTTTAAAGCTTTTTGAAAGTTAAAAAAGATTAGAAATTAACTGTGAAAACTGGTTAAATAAGATAATCTAAAGAGTTTAGTAAGTTTATCTGTCTTAAATATACTAATAAAGTAGTCTAAATAGGTTAAAACTCTAAAATAAAGAGTTTAGAGCTTTTTGAAAGTTAAAAAAGATTAGAAATTAACTGTGAAAACTGGTTAAATAAGCTGATCTAAAGAGTTTAGTAAGTTTATCTGTCTTAAATATACTAATAAAGTAGTCTAAATAGGTTAAAACTCTAAAATAAAGAGTTTAGAGCTTTTTGAAAGTTAAAAAAGATTAGAAATTAACTGTGAAAACTGGTTAAATAAGCTGATCTAAAGAGTTTAGTAAGTTTATCTGTCTTAAATATACTAATAAAGTAGTCTAAATAGGTTAAAACGCAAAAATAAAGTGTTTTTAGCTTTTTGAAAGTTTAAAAAGATTAGAAATTAACTGTGAAAACTGGTTAAATATGATGATCTAAAGAGTTTAGTAAGTTTATCTGTCTTAAATATACTAATAAAGTAGTCTAAATAGGTTAAAACTCTAAAATAAAGTGTTTAGAGCTTTTTGAAAGTTAAAAAGATTAGAAATTAACTGTGAAAACTGGTTAAATAAGCTGATCTAAAGAGTTTAGTAAGTTTATCTGTCTTAAATATACTAATAAAGTAGTCTAAATAGGTTAAAACTCGAAAATAAAGAGTTTAGAGCTTTTTGAAAGTTTAAAAAGATTAGAAATTAACTGTGAAAACTGGTTAAATAAGCTGATCTAAAGAGTTTAGTAAGTTTATCTGTCTTAAATATACTAATAAAGTAGTCTAAATAGGTTAAAACTCTAAAATAAAGAGTTTAGAGCTTTTTGAAAGTTAAAAAAGATTAGAAATTAACTGTGAAAACTGGTTAAATAAGCTGATCTAAAGAGTTTATTAAGTTTATCTGTCTTAAATATACTAATAAAGTAGTCTAAATAGGTTAAAACTCTAAAATAAAGAGTTTAGCGCTTTTTGAAAGTTAAAAAAGATTAGAAATTAACTGTGAAAACTGGTTAAATAAGCTGATCTAAAGAGTTTAGTAAGTTTATCTGTCTTAACTATACTAATAAAGTAGTCTAAATAGGTTAAAACTCTAAAATAAAGTGTTTAGAGCTTTTTGAAAGTTAAAAAAGATTAGAAATTAACTGTGAAAACTGGTTAAATAAACTAATCTAAAGAATTTAGTAAGTTTATTTGTCTTAAATATACTAATAAAGTAGTCTAAATAGGTTAAAACTCTAAAATAAAGAGTTTAGAGCTTTTTGAAAGTTAAAAAAGATTAGAAATTAACTGTGAAAACTGGTTAAATAAGCTGATCTAAAGAGTTTAGTAAGTTTATCTGTCTTAAATATACTAATAAAGTAGTCTAAATAGGTTAAAACGCAAAAATAAAGTGTTTTTAGCTTTTTGAAAGTTTAAAAAGATTAGAAATTAACCGTGAAAACTGGTTAAATATGATGATCTAAAGAGTTTAGTAAGTTTATCTGTCTTAAATATACTAATAAAGTAGTCTAAATAGGTTAAAACTCTAAAATAAAGTGTTTAGAGCTTTTTGAAAGTTAAAAAGATTAGAAATTAACTGTGAAAACTGGTTAAATAAGCTGATCTAAAGAGTTTAGTAAGTTTATCTGTCTTAAATATACTAATAAAGTAGTCTAAATAGGTTAAAACTCGAAAATAAAGAGTTTAGAGCTTTTTGAAAGTTTAAAAAGATTAGAAATTAACTGTGAAAACTGGTTAAATAAGCTGATCTAAAGAGTTTAGTAAGTTTATCTGTCTTAAATATACTAATAAAGTAGTCTAAATAGGTTAAAACTCTAAAATAAAGAGTTTAGAGCTTTTTGAAAGTTAAAAAAGATTAGAAATTAACTGTGAAAACTGGTTAAATAAGCTGATCTAAAGAGTTTAGTAAGTTTATCTGTCTTAAATATACTAATAAAGTAGTCTAAATAGGTTAAAACTCTAAAATAAAGAGTTTAGAGCTTTTTGAAAGTTAAAAAAGATTAGAAATTAACTGTGAAAACTGGTTAAATAAGCTGATCTAAAGAGTTTAGTAAGTTTATCTGTCTTAACTATACTAATAAAGTAGTCTAAATAGGTTAAAACTCTAAAATAAAGTGTTTAGAGCTTTTTGAAAGTTAAAAAAGATTAGAAATTAACTGTGAAAACTGGTTAAATAAACTAATCTAAAGAATTTAGTAAGTTTATTTGTCTTAAATATACTAATAAAGTAGTCTAAATAGGTTAAAACTCTAAAATAAAGAGTTTAGAGCTTTTTGAAAGTTTAAAAAGATTAGAAATTAACTGTGAAAACTGGTTAAATAAGCTGATCTAAAGAGTTTAGTAAGTTTATCTGTCTTAAATATACTAATAAAGTAGTCTAAATAGGTTAAAACTCTAAAATAAAGTGTTTAGAGCTTTTTGAAAGTTAAAAAAGATTAGAAATTAACTGGGAAAAACGGTTAAATAAACTAATCTAAAGAATTTAGTAAGTTTATTTGTCTTAAATATACTAATAAAGTAGTCTAAATAGGTTAAAACTCTAAAATAAAGAGTTTAGAGCTTTTTGAAAGTTTAAAAAGATTAGAAATTAACTGTGAAAACTGGTTAAATAAACTGATCTAAAGAGTTTAGTAAGTTTATGTTTTAAATATACTAATAAAGTAGTCTAAATAGGTTAAAACTCTAAAATAAAGTGTTTAGAGCTTTTTGAAAGTTAAAAAAGATTAAAAATTAACTGTGAAAACTGGTTAAATAAGCTGATCTAAAGAGTTTAGTAATTTTATCTGTCTTAAATATACTAATAAAGTAGTCTAAATAGGTTAAAACTCGAAAATAAAGAGTTTAGAGCTTTTTGAAAGTTAAAAAAGATTAGAAATTAACTGTGAAAACTGGTTAAATAAGCTGATCTAAAGAGTTTAGTAAGTTTATCTTTCTTAACTATACTAATAAAGTAGTCTAAATAGGTTAAAACTCTAAAATAAAGAGTTTAGAGCTTTTTGAAAGTTTAAAAAGATTGAAATTAACTGTGAAAACTGGTTAAATAAGCTGATCTAAAGAGTTTAGTAAGTTTATCTGTCTTAAATATACTAATAAAGTAGTCTAAATAGGTTAAAACTCTAAAATAAAGTGTTTAGAGCTTTTTGAAAGTTAAAAAAGATTAGAAATTAACTGGGAAAAATGGTTAAATAAACTAATCTAAAGAATTTCGTAAGTTTATTTGTCTTAAATATACTAATAAAGTAGTCTAAATAGGTTAAAACTCTAAAATAAAGTCTTTAGAGCTTTTTGAAAGTTTAAAAAGATTAGAAATTAACTGTGAAAACTGGTTAAATAAGCTGATCTAACAATTTTAGTAAGTTTATCTGTCTTAAATATACTAATAAAGTAGTCTAAATAGGTTAAAACTCTAAAATAAAGAGTTTAGAGCTTTTTGAAAGTTAACAAAGATTAGAAATTAACTGTGAAAACTGGTTAAATAAGCTGATCTAAAGAGTTTAGTAACTTTATCTGTCTTAAATATACTAATAAAGTAGTCTAAATAGGTTAAAACTATAAAATAAAGTGTTTAGAGCTTTTTGAAAGTTAAAAAAGATTAGAAATTAACTGTGAAAACTGGTTAAATAAACTGATCTAAAGAGTTTAGTAAGTTTATCTGTCTTAAATATACTAATAAAGTAGTCTAAATAGGTTAAAACTCTAAAATAAAGAGTTTAGAGCTTTTTGAAAGTTTAAAAAGATTAGAAATTAACTGCGAAAACTGGTTAAATAAGCTGATCTAAAGATTTTAGTAAGTTTATCTGTCTTAAATATACTAATAAAGTAGTCTAAATAGGTTAAAACTATAAAATAAAGTGTTTAGAGCTTTTTGAAAGTTAAAAAAATTAGAAATTAACTGTGAAAACTGGTCAAATAAGCTGATCTAAAGAGTTTAGTAAGTTTATCTGTCTTAACTATACTAATAAAGTAGTCTAAATAGGTTAAAACGCAAAAATAAAGTGTTTTTAGCTTTTTGAAAGTTTAAAAAGATTAGAAATTAACCGTGAAAACTGGTTAAATATGATGATCTAAAGAGTTTAGTAAGTTTATCTGTCTTAAATATACTAATAAAGTAGTCTAAATAGGTTAAAACTCTAAAATAAAGTGTTTAGAGCTTTTTGAAAGTTAAAAAGATTAGAAATTAACTGTGAAAACTGGTTAAATAAGCTGATCTAAAGAGTTTAGTAAGTTTATCTGTCTTAAATATACTAATAAAGTAGTCTAAATAGGTTAAAACTCGAAAATAAAGAGTTTAGAGCTTTTTGAAAGTTTAAAAAGATTAGAAATTAACTGTGAAAACTGGTTAAATAAGCTGATCTAAAGAGTTTAGTAAGTTTATCTGTCTTAAATATACTAATAAAGTAGTCTAAATAGGTTAAAACTCTAAAATAAAGAGTTTAGAGCTTTTTGAAAGTTAAAAAAGATTAGAAATTAACTGTGAAAACTGGTTAAATAAGCTGATCTAAAGAGTTTAGTAAGTTTATCTGTCTTAAATATACTAATAAAGTAGTCTAAATAGGTTAAAACTCTAAAATAAAGAGTTTAGAGCTTTTTGAAAGTTAAAAAAGATTAGAAATTAACTGTGAAAACTGGTTAAATAAGCTGATCTAAAGAGTTTAGTAAGTTTATCTGTCTTAACTATACTAATAAAGTAGTCTAAATAGGTTAAAACTCTAAAATAAAGTGTTTAGAGCTTTTTGAAAGTTAAAAAAGATTAGAAATTAACTGTGAAAACTGGTTAAATAAACTAATCTAAAGAATTTAGTAAGTTTATTTGTCTTAAATATACTAATAAAGTAGTCTAAATAGGTTAAAACTCTAAAATAAAGAGTTTAGAGCTTTTTGAAAGTTTAAAAAGATTAGAAATTAACTGTGAAAACTGGTTAAATAAGCTGATCTAAAGAGTTTAGTAAGTTTATCTGTCTTAAATATACTAATAAAGTAGTCTAAATAGGTTAAAACTCTAAAATAAAGTGTTTAGAGCTTTTTGAAAGTTAAAAAAGATTAGAAATTAACTGGGAAAAACGGTTAAATAAACTAATCTAAAGAATTTAGTAAGTTTATTTGTCTTAAATATACTAATAAAGTAGTCTAAATAGGTTAAAACTCTAAAATAAAGAGTTTAGAGCTTTTTGAAAGTTTAAAAAGATTAGAAATTAACTGTGAAAACTGGTTAAATAAACTGATCTAAAGAGTTTAGTAAGTTTATGTTTTAAATATACTAATAAAGTAGTCTAAATAGGTTAAAACTCTAAAATAAAGTGTTTAGAGCTTTTTGAAAGTTAAAAAAGATTAAAAATTAACTGTGAAAACTGGTTAAATAAGCTGATCTAAAGAGTTTAGTAATTTTATCTGTCTTAAATATACTAATAAAGTAGTCTAAATAGGTTAAAACTCGAAAATAAAGAGTTTAGAGCTTTTTGAAAGTTAAAAAAGATTAGAAATTAACTGTGAAAACTGGTTAAATAAGCTGATCTAAAGAGTTTAGTAAGTTTATCTTTCTTAACTATACTAATAAAGTAGTCTAAATAGGTTAAAACTCTAAAATAAAGAGTTTAGAGCTTTTTGAAAGTTTAAAAAGATTGAAATTAACTGTGAAAACTGGTTAAATAAGCTGATCTAAAGAGTTTAGTAAGTTTATCTGTCTTAAATATACTAATAAAGTAGTCTAAATAGGTTAAAACTCTAAAATAAAGTGTTTAGAGCTTTTTGAAAGTTAAAAAAGATTAGAAATTAACTGGGAAAAATGGTTAAATAAACTAATCTAAAGAATTTCGTAAGTTTATTTGTCTTAAATATACTAATAAAGTAGTCTAAATAGGTTAAAACTCTAAAATAAAGTCTTTAGAGCTTTTTGAAAGTTTAAAAAGATTAGAAATTAACTGTGAAAACTGGTTAAATAAGCTGATCTAACAATTTTAGTAAGTTTATCTGTCTTAAATATACTAATAAAGTAGTCTAAATAGGTTAAAACTCTAAAATAAAGAGTTTAGAGCTTTTTGAAAGTTAACAAAGATTAGAAATTAACTGTGAAAACTGGTTAAATAAGCTGATCTAAAGAGTTTAGTAACTTTATCTGTCTTAAATATACTAATAAAGTAGTCTAAATAGGTTAAAACTATAAAATAAAGTGTTTAGAGCTTTTTGAAAGTTAAAAAAGATTAGAAATTAACTGTGAAAACTGGTTAAATAAACTGATCTAAAGAGTTTAGTAAGTTTATCTGTCTTAAATATACTAATAAAGTAGTCTAAATAGGTTAAAACTCTAAAATAAAGAGTTTAGAGCTTTTTGAAAGTTTAAAAAGATTAGAAATTAACTGCGAAAACTGGTTAAATAAGCTGATCTAAAGATTTTAGTAAGTTTATCTGTCTTAAATATACTAATAAAGTAGTCTAAATAGGTTAAAACTATAAAATAAAGTGTTTAGAGCTTTTTGAAAGTTAAAAAAATTAGAAATTAACTGTGAAAACTGGTCAAATAAGCTGATCTAAAGAGTTTAGTAAGTTTATCTGTCTTAACTATACTAATAAAGTAGTCTAAATAGGTTAAAACTCTAAAATAAAGAGTTTAGAGCTTTTTGAAAGTTAAAAAAGATTAGAAATTAACCGTGAAAACTGGTTAAATAAACTGATCTAAAGAGTTTAGTAAGTTTATCTGTCTTAAATATTTTAATAAAGTAGTCTAAATACGTCAAAACACGAAAATAAAGTGTTTAGAGCTTTTTGAAAGTTAAAAAAGATTAGAAATTAACTAGGAAAAATGGTTAAAGAAACTAATCTAAAGAATTTAGTAAGTTTATTTGTCTTAAATATACTAATAAAGTAGTCTAAATAGGTTAAAACTCGAAAATAAAGTGTTTAGAGCTTTTTGAAAGTTAAAAAAGATTAGAAATTAACTGTGAAAACTGGTTAAATAAGCTGATCTAAAGAGTTTAGTAAGTTTATCTGTCTTAAATATACTAATAAAGTAGTCTAAATAGGTTAAAACTCGAAAATAAAGAGTTTAGAGCATTTTGAAAGTTAAAAAAGATTAGAAATTAACTGTGAAAACTGGTTAAATAAGCTGATCTAAAGAGTTTAGTAAGTTTATCTGTCTTAAATATACTAATAAAGTAGTCTAAATAGGTTAAAACTATAAAATAAAGTGTTTAGAGCTTTTTGAAAGTTAAAAAAGATTAGAAATTAACTGTGAAAACTGGTTAAATAAACTGATCTAAAGAGTTTAGTAAGTTTATCTGTCTTAAATATACTAATAAAGTAGTCTAAATAGGTTAAAACTCTAAAATAAAGAGTTTAGAGCTTTTTGAAAGTTAAAAAAGATTAGAAATTAACTGTGAAAACTGGTTAAATAAGCTGATCTAAAGAGTTTAGTAAGTTTATCTGTCTTAAATATACTAATAAAGTAGTCTAAATAGGTTAAAACTGGAAAATAAAGAGTTTAGAGCTTTTTGAAAGTTAAAAAAGATTAGAAATTAACCGTGAAAACTGGTTAAATAAGCTGATCTAAAGAGTTTAGTAAGTTTATCTGTCTTAAATATACTAATAAAGTAGTCTAAATAGGTTAAAACTATAAAATAAAGAGTTTAGAGCTTTTTGAAAGTTAAAAAAGATTAGAAATTAACTGTGAAAACTGGTTAAATAAACTGATCTAAAGAGTTTAGTAAGTTTATCTGTCTTAAATATACTAATAAAGTAGTCTAAATAGGTTAAAACTCTAAAATAAAGAGTTTAGAGCTTTTTGAAAGTTAAAAAAGATTAGAAATTAACTGTGAAAACTGGTTAAATAAGCTGATCTAAAGAGTTTAGTAAGTTTATCTGTCTTAAATATACTAATAAAGTAGTCTAAATAGGTTAAAACTCTAAAATAAAGTGTTTAGAGCTTTTTGAAAGTTAAAAAAGATTAGAAATTAACTGTGAAAACTGGTTAAATAAACTAATCTAAAGAATTTAGTAAGTTTATTTGTCTTAAATATACTAATAAAGTAGTCTAAATAGGTTAAAACTCTAAAATAAAGAGTTTAGAGCTTTTTGAAAGTTTAAAAAGATTAGAAATTAACTGTGAAAACTGGTTAAATAAGCTGATCTAAAGAGTTTAGTAAGTTTATCTGTCTTAAATATACTAATAAAGTAGTCTAAATAGGTTAAAACTCTAAAATAAAGTGTTTAGAGCTTTTTGAAAGTTAAAAAAGATTAGAAATTAACTGGGAAAAATGGTTAAATAAACTAATCTAAAGAATTTAGTAAGTTTATTTGTCTTAAATATACTAACAAAGTAGTCTAAATAGGTTAAAACTCTAAAATAAAGTGTTTAGAGCTTTTTGAAAGTTTAAAAAGATTAGAAATTAACTGTGAAAACTGGTTAAATAAACTGATCTAAAGAGTTTAGTAAGTTTATGTTTTAAATATACTAATAAAGTAGTCTAAATAGGTTAAAACTCTAAAATAAAGTGTTTAGAGCTTTTTGAAAGTTAAAAAAGATTAAAAATTAACTGTGAAAACTGGTTAAATAAGCTGATCTAAAGAGTTTAGTAAGTTTATCTGTCTTAAATATACTAATAAAGTAGTCTAAATAGGTTAAAACTCGAAAATAAAGAGTTTAGAGCTTTTTGAAAGTTAAAAAAGATTAGAAATTAACTGTGAAAACTGTTTAATAAGCTGATCTAAAGAGTTTAGTAAGTTTATCTTTCTTAACTATACTAATAACGTAGTCTAAATAGGTTAAAACTCTAAAATAAAGAGTTTAGAGCTTTTTGAAAGTTTAAAAAGATTGAAATTAACCGTGAAAACTGGTTAAATAAGCTGATCTAAAGAGTTTAGTAAGTTTATCTGTCTTAAATATACTAATAAAGTAGTCTAAATAGGTTAAAACTCTAAAATAAAGTGTTTAGAGCTTTTTGAAAGTTAAAAAAGATTAGAAATTAACTGGGAAAAATGGTTAAATAAACTAATCTAAAGAATTTAGTAAGTTTATTTGTCTTAAATATACTAATAAAGTAGTCTAAATAGGTTAAAACTCTAAAATAAAGTGTTTAGAGCTTTTTGAAAGTTTAAAAAGATTAGAAATTAACTGTGAAAACTGGTTAAATAAGCTGATCTAAAAATTTTAGTAAGTTTATCTGTCTTAAATATACTAATAAAGTAGTCTAAATAGGTTAAAACTCTAAAATAAAGAGTTTAGAGCTTTTTGAAAGTTAACAAAGATTAAAAATTAACTGTGAAAACTGGTTAAATAAGCTCATCTAAAGAGTTTAGTAACTTTATCTGTCTTAAATATACTAATAAAGTAGTCTAAATAGGTTAAAACTATAAAATAAAGTGTTTAGAGCTTTTTGAAAGTTAAAAAAGATTAGAAATTAACTGTGAAAACTGGTTAAATAAACTGATCTAAAGAGTTTAGTAAGTTTATCTGTCTTAAATATACTAATAAAGTAGTCTAAATAGGTTAAAACTCTAAAATAAAGAGTTTAGAGCTTTTTGAAAGTTTAAAAAGATTAGAAATTAACTGCGAAAACTGGTTAAATAAGCTGATCTAAAGATTTTAGTAAGTTTATCTGTCTTAAATATACTAATAAAGTAGTCTAAATAGGTTAAAACTATAAAATAAAGTGTTTAGAGCTTTTTGAAAGTTAAAAAAATTAGAAATTAACTGTGAAAACTGGTCAAATAAGCTGATCTAAAGAGTTTAGTAAGTTTATCTGTCTTAACTATACTAATTAAGTAGTCTAAATAGGTTAAAACTCTAAAATAAAGAGTTTAGAGCTTTTTGAAAGTTTAAAAAGATTAGAAATTAACCGTGAAAACTGGTTAAATAAACTGATCTAAAGAGTTTAGTAAGTTTACTGTCTTAAATATTTTAATAAAGTAGTCTAAATACGTCAAAACACGAAAATAAAGTGTTTAGAGCTTTTTGAAAGTTAAAAAAGATTAGAAATTAACTAGGAAAAATGGTTAAAGAAACTAATCTAAAGAATTTAGTAAGTTTATTTGTCTTAAATATACTAATAAAGTAGTCTAAATAGGTTAAAACTCTAAAATAAAGTGTTTAGAGCTTTTTGAAAGTTAAAAAAGATTAGAAATTAACTGTGAAAACTGGTTAAATAAGCTGATCTAAAGAGTTTAGTAAGTTTATCTGTCTTAAATATACTAATAAAGTAGTCTAAATAGGTTAAAACTCGAAAATAAAGAGTTTAGAGCATTTTGAAAGTTAAAAAAGATTAGAAATTAACTGTGAAAACTGGTTAAATAAGCTGATCTAAAGAGTTTAGTAAGTTTATCTGTCTTAAATATACTAATAAAGTAGTCTAAATAGGTTAAAACTATAAAATAAAGTGTTTAGAGCTTTTTGAAAGTTAAAAAAGATTAGAAATTAACTGTGAAAACTGGTTAAATAAACTGATCTAAAGAGTTTAGTAAGTTTATCTGTCTTAAATATACTAATAAAGTAGTCTAAATAGGTTAAAACTCTAAAATAAAGAGTTTAGAGCTTTTTGAAAGTTAAAAAAGATTAGAAATTAACTGTGAAAAATGGTTAAATAAACTAATCTAAAGAGTTTAGTAAGTTTATCTGTCTTAAATATACTAATAAAGTAGTTAAATAGGTTAAAACTCTAAAATAAAGAGTTTAGAGCTTTTTGAAAGTTTAAAAAGATTAGAAATTAACTGCGAAAACTGGTTAAATAAGCTGATCTAAAGAGTTAGTAAGTGTATCTGTCTTAAATATACTATTAAAGTAGTCTAAAAAGGTTAAAACTATAAAATAAAGTGTTTATAGCCTTTTGAAAGTTAAAAAAGATTAGAAATTAACTGTGAAAACTGGTTAAATAAGCTGATCTAAAGAGTTTAGTAAGTTTATCTGTCTTAAATATACTAATAAAGTAGTCTAAATAGGTTAAAACTCGAAATAAAGAGTTTAGAGCTTTTTGAAAGTTAAAAAAGATTAGAAATTAACCGTGAAAACTGGTTAAATAAGCTGATCTAAAGAGTTTAGTAAGTTTATCTGTCTTAAATATACTAATAAAGTAGTCTAAATAGGTTAAAACTATAAAATAAAGTGTTTAGAGCTTTTTGAAAGTTAAAAAAGATTAGAAATTAACTGTGAAAACTGGTTAAATAAACTGATCTAAAGAGTTTAGTAAGTTTATCTGTCTTAAATATACTAATAAAGTAGTCTAAATAGGTTAAAACTCTAAAATAAAGAGTTTAGAGCTTTTTGAAAGTTAAAAAAGATTAGAAATTAACTATAAAAACTGGTTAAATAAACTAATCTAAAGAGTTTAGTAAGTTTATCTGTCTTAAATATACTAATAAAGTAGTCTAAATAGGTTAAAACTCTAAAATAAAGTGTTTAGAGCTTTTTGAAAGTTTAAAAAGATTAGAAATTAACTGCGAAAACTGGTTAAATAAGCTGATCTAAAGAGTTAGTAAGTGTATCTGTCTTAAATATACTATTAAAGTAGTCTAAATAGGTTAAAACTATAAAATAAAGTGTTTATAGCTTTTTGAAAGTTAAAAAAGATTAGAAATTAACTGTGAAAATGGTTAAATAAGCTGGTCTAAAGAGTTTAGTAAGTTTATCTGTCTTAAATATACTAATAAAGTAGTCTAAATAGGTTAAAACACTAAAATTAAGAGTTTAGAGCTTTTTGAAAGTTAAAAAAGATTAGAAATTAACCGTGAAAACTGGTTAAAAAGCTGATCTAAAGAGTTTAGTAAGTTTATCTGTCTTAAATATACTAATAAAGTAGTCTAAATAGGTTAAAACTCTAAAATAAAGAGTGTAGAGCTTTTTGAAGGTTAAAAAAGATTAGAAATTAACTGTGAAAACTGGTTAAATAAGCTGATCTAAAGAGTTTAGTAAGTTTATCTGTCTTAAATATACTAATAAAGTAGTCTAAATAGGTTAAAAATCTGAAATAAAGTGTTTAGAGCTTTTTGAACGTTAAAAAAGATTAGAAATTAACTGTGAAAACTGGTAAAATAAACTGATCTAAAGAATTTGGTAAGTTTATCTGTTTTAAATATACTAATAAAGTAGTCTATATAGGTTAAAAGTCTAAAATAAAGAGCTTAGAGCTTTTTTAAAGTTTACAAAGTTTAGAAATTAACTGTGAAAACTGGTTAAATAAGCTGATCTAAAGAGTTTAGTGAGTTTATCTGTCTTAAATATACTAATAAAGTAGTCAAAATAGGTTAAAACTCTAAAATAAAGAGTTTAGAGCTTTTTCAAAGTTTAAAAAGATTAGAAATTATCTGTGAAAACTGGTTAAATAAGCTGATCTAAAGAGTTTAGTAAGTTTATCTGTCTTAAATATACTAATAAAGTAGTCTAAATAGGTTAAAACTCTAAAGTAAAGTGTTTAGAGCTTTTTGAAAGTTAAAAAAGATTAGAAATTAACCGTGAAAACTGGTTAAATAAGCTGATCTAAAGAGTTTAGTAAGTTTATCTGTCTTAAATATACTAATAAAGTAGTCTAAATAGGTTAAAACTCTAAAATAAAGAGTTTAGTGGTTTTTGAAAGTTAAAAAAGATTAGAAATTAACTGTGAAAACTGGTTAAATAAGCTGATCTAAAGAGTTTAGTAAGTTTATCTGTCTTAAATATACTAATAAAGTAGTCTAAATAGGTTAAAAATCTAAAATAAAGTGTTTAGAGCTTTTTGAACGTTAAAAAAGATTAGAAATTAACTGTGAAAACTGGTAAAATAAACTGATCTAAAGAATTTGGTAAGTTTATCTGTCTTAAATATACTAATAAAGTAGTCTATATAGGTTAAAAGTCTAAAATAAAGAGCTTAGAGCTTTTTTAAAGTTTAAAAAGTTTAGAAATTAACTGTGAAAACTGGTTAAATAAGCTGATCTAAAGAGTTTAGTAAGTTTATCTGTCTTAAATATACTAATAAAGTAGTCAAAATAGGTTAAAACACTAAAATAAAGAGTTTAGAGCTTTTTGAAAGTTTAAAAAGATTAGAAATTAACTGTGAAAACTGGTTAAATAAGCTGATCTAAAGAGTTTAGTAAGTTTATCTGTCTTAAATATACTAATAAAGTAGTCTAAATAGGTTAAACCTCGAAAATAACGTCTTTAGAGCTTTTCGAAAGATAAAAAAGATTAGAAATTAACTGTGAAAACTGGTTAAATAAGCTGATCTAAAGAGTTTAGTAAGATTATCTGTCTTAAATATACTAATAAAGTAGTCTAAATAGGTTAAAACTCTAAATTAAAGAATTTGAAGCTTTTTGAAAGTTTAAAAAGATTAGAAATTAACTGTGAAAAGTGGTTAAATAAGCTGATCTAAAGAGTTTAGTAAGTTTATCTGTCTTAAATATACTAATAAAGTAGTCTAAATAGGTTACAATTCGAAAATGAAGTGTTTAGAGTTTTTTTGAAAGTTAAAAAAGATTACAAATTAACTGTGAAAACTGGTTAAATAAACTGATCTAAAGAGTTTAGTAAGTTTATCAGTTTTAAATATACTAATAAAGTAGTCTAAATAGGTTAAAACTCTAAAATAAAGAGTTTAGAGCTTTTTGAAAGTTAAAAAAGATTAGAAATTAACTGTGAAAACTGGTTAAATAAGCTGATCTAAAGAGTTTAGTAAGTTTATCTGTCTTAAATATACTACTAAAGTAGTCTAAATAGGTTAAAATTCTAAAATAAAGTGTTTAGAGCTTTTTGAAAGTTAAAAAAGATTAGAAATTAACTGTGAAAACTGGTTAAATAAGCTGATCTAAAGAGTTTATTAAGTTTGTCTGTCTTAAATATACTAATAAAGTAGTCTAAATAGGTTAAAACTCGAAAATAAAGAGTTTAGAGCTTTTTGAAAGTTAAAAAAGATTAGAAATTAACTGTGAAAACTGGTTAAATAAGCTGATCTAAAGAGTTTAGTAAGTTCATCTGTCTTAAATGTACTAATAAAATAGTCTAAATAGGTTAAAACTCTAAAATAACGTCTTTAGAGCTTTTTGAAAGTTAAAAAAGATTACAAATTAACTGCGAAAACTTGTTAAATAAACTGATCTAAAGAGTTTAGTAAGTTTATCTGTCTTAAATATACTAATAAAGTAGTCTAAATAGGTTAAAACTCGAAAATAAAGAGTTTAGAGCTTTTTGAAAGTTAAAAAAGATTAGAAATTAACTGTGAAAACTGGTTAAATAAGCTGATCTAAAGAGTTTAGTAAGTTTGTCTGTCTTAAATATACTAATAAAGTAGTCTAAATAGGTTAAAACTCTAAAATAAAGAGTTTAGAGCTTTTTGAAAGTTAAAAAAGATTAGAAATTAACTGTTAAAACTGGTTAAATAAGCTGATCTAAAGAGTTTAGTAAGTTTATCTGTCTTAAATGTACTAATAAAGTAGTCTAAATAGGTTAAAACTCTAAAATAACGAGTTTCGAGCTTTTTTAAAGTTAAAAAAGATTAGAAATTAACTGTGAAAACTGGTTAAATAAACTAATCTAAAGAGTTTAGTAAGTTTATCTGTCTCAAAATATACTAATAAAGTAGCCTAATAGGTTAAAACTCTAAAATAAAGTGTTTAGAGCTTTTTGAAAGTTAAAAAAGATTAGAAATTAACTGTGAAAACTGGTTAAATAAGCTGATCTAAAGAGTTTAGTAAGTTTATCTGTCTTAAATATACTAATAAAGTAGTCTAAATAGGTTAAAACTCGAAAATAAAGAGTTTAGAGCTTTTTGAAAGTTTAAAAAGATTAGAAATTAACTGTGAAAACTGGTTAAATAAGCTGATCTAAAGAGTTTAGTAAGTTTATGTGTCTTAAATATAGTAATAAAGTAGTCTAAATAGGTTAAAACTCTAAAATAAAGAGTTTAGAGCTTTTTGAAAGTTTAAAAAGATTAGAAATTAACTGTGAAAACTGGTTAAATAAGCTGATCTAAAGAGTTTAGTAAGTTTATCTGTCTTAAATATACTAATAAAGTAGTCTAAATAGGTTAAAACTCTAAAATAACGAGTTTCGAGCTTTTTGAAAGTTAAAAAAGATTAGAAATTAACTGTGAAAACTGGTTAAATAAACTAATCTAAAGAGTTTAGTAAGTTTATCTGTCTCAAAATATACTAATAAAGTAGCCTAATAGGTTAAAACTCTAAAATAAAGTGTTTAGAGCTTTTTGAAAGTTAAAAAAGATTAGAAATTAACTGTGAAAACTGGTTAAATAAGCTGATCTAAAGAGTTTAGTAAGTTTATCTGTCTTAAATATACTAATAAAGTAGTCTAAATAGGTTAAAACACGAAAATAAAGAGTTTAGAGCTTTTTGAAAGTTAAAAAAGATTAGAAATTAACTGTGAAAACTGGTTAAATAAAGTGATCTAAAGAGTTTAGTAAGTTTATCTGTCTTAAGTATACTAATAAAGTAGTCTAAATAGGTTAAAACTCTAAAATAAAGAGTTTAGAGCTTTTTGAAAGTTAAAAAAGATTAGAAATTAACTGTGAAAACTGGTTAAATAATATAATCTAAAGAGTATAGTAAGTTTATCTGTCTTAAATATACTAATAAAGTAGTCTAAATAGGTTAAAACTCTAAAATAATGTGTTTAGAGCTTTTTGAAAGTTAAAAAAGATTAGAAATTAACTGTGAAAACTGGTTAAATAAACTAATCTAAAGAGTTTAGTAAGTTTATCTGTCTTATATATACTAATAAAGTAGTCTAAATAGGTTAAAACTCTAAAATAAAGAGTTTAGAGCTTTTTGAAAGTTTAAAAAGATTAGAAATTAATTGTGAAAACTGGTTAAATAAGCTGATCTAAAGAGTTTAGTAAGTTTATCTGTCTTAAATATACTAATAAAGTAGTCTAAATAGGTTAAAACTTGAAAATAAAGAGTTTAGAGCTTTTTGAAAGTTTAAAAAGATTAGAAATTAACTGTAAAAACTGGTTAAATAAGCTGATCTAAAGAGTTTAGTAAGTTTATCTGTCTTAAATATACTAATAAAGTAGTCTAAATAGGTTAAAACTCTAAAATAAAGAGTTTAGAGCTTTTTGAAAGTTAAAAAAGATTAGAAATTAACTGTCAAAACTGGTTAAATACGCTGATCTAAAGAGTTTAGTAAGTTTATCTGTCTTAAATATACTAATAAAGTAGTCTAAATAGGTTAAAACTCTAAAATAAAGTGTTTAGAGCTTTTTGAAAGTTAAAAAAGATTAGAAATTAACTGTGAAAACTGGTTAAATAAAGTGATCTAAAGAGTTTAGTAAGTTTATCTGTCTTAAGTATACTAATAAAGTAGTCTAAATAGGTTAAAACTCTAAAATAAAGAGTTTAGAGCTTTTTGAAAGTTAAAAAAGATTAGAAATTAACTGTGAAAACTGGTTAAATAAGCTGATCTAAAGAGTTTAGTAAGTTTATCTGTCTTAAATATACTAATAAAGTAGTCTAAATAGGTTAAAACTCGAAAATAAAGAGTTTAGAGCTTTTTGAAAGTTAAAAAAGATTAGAAATTAACTGTGAAAACTGGTTAAATAAGCTGATCTAAAGAGTTTAGTAAGTTTATCTCTCTTAAATATACTAATAAAGTAGTCTAAATAGGTTAAAACTCTAAAATAAAGAGTTTAGAGCTTTTTGAAAGTTTAAAAAATTAGAAATTAACTGTGAAAACTGGTTAAATAAGCTGATCTAAAGAGTTTAGTAAGTTTATCTGTCTTAAATATACTAATAAAGTAGTCTAAATAGGTTAAAACTAAAATAAAGAGTTTAGAGCTTTTTGAAAGTTAAAAAAGATTAGAAATTGACTGTGAAAAGTGGTTAAATAAGCTGATCTAAAGAGTTTAGTAAGTTTATCTGTCTTAAATATACTAATAAAGTAGTCTAAATAGGTTAAAACTCTAAAATAAAGAGTTTAGAGCTTTTTGAAAGTTAAAAAAGATTAGAAATTAACTGTGAAAAGTGGTTAAATAAGCTGATCTAAAGAGTTTAGTAAGTTTATCTGTCTTAAATATACTAATAAAGTAGTCTAAATAGGTTAAAACTCTAAAATAAAGAGTTTAGAGCTTTTTGAAAGTTAAAAAAGATTAGAAATTAACTGTGAAAAGTGGTTAAATAAGCTGATCTAAAGAGTTTAGTAAGTTTATCTGTCTTAAATATACTAATAAAGTAGTCTAAATAGGTTAAAACTCGAAAATAAAGACTTTAGAGCTTTTTGAAAGTTTAAAAAGTTTAGAAATTAACTGTGAAAACTGGTTAAATAAGCTGATCTAAAGAGTTTAGTAAGTTTGTCTGTCTTAAATATACTAATAAAGTAGTCTAAATAGGTTAAAACTCTAAAATAAAGAGTTTAGAGCTTTTTGAAAGTTAAAAAAGATTAGAAATTAACTGTGAAAACTGGTTAAATAAGCTAATCTAAAGAGTTTAGTAAGTTTATCTGTCTTAAATGTACTAATAAAGTAGTCTAAATAGGTTAAAACTCTAAAATAAAGAGTTTAGAGCTTTTTGAAAGTTTAAAAAGATTAGAAATTAACTGTGAAAACTGGTTAAATAAGCTGATCTAAAGAGTTTAGTAAGTTTATCTCTCTTAAATATACTAATAAAGTAGTCTAAATAGGTTAAAACTCTAAAATAAAGAGTTTAGAGCTTTTTGAAAGTTTAAACAGATTAGAAATTAATTGTGAAAACTGGTTAAATAAGCTGATCTAAAGAGTTTAGTAAGTTTATCTGTCTTAAATATACTAATAAAGTAGTCTAAATAGGTTAAAACTCTAAAATAAAGAGTTTAGAGCTTTTTGAAAGTTTAAAAAGAGTAGAAATTAACTGTGAAAACTGGTTAAATAAGCTGATCTAAAGAGTTTAGTAAGTTTATTTGTCTTAAATATAGTAATAAAGTAGTCTAAATAGGTTAAAACTCTAAAATAAAGTGTTTAGAGCTTTTTGAAAGATTAGAAATTAACTGTGAAAACTGGTTAAATAAGCTGATCTAAAGAGTTTAGTAAGTTTATCTCTCTTAAATATACTAATAAAGTAGTCTAAATAGGTTAAAACTCGAAAATAAAGAGTTTAGAGCTTTTTCAAAGTTTAAAAAGAGTAGAAATTAACTGTGAAAACTGGTTAAATAAGCTGATCTAAAGAGTTTAGTAAGTTTATTTGTCTTAAATATAGTAATGAAGTAGTCTAAATAGGTTAAAACTCGAAAATAAAGAGTTTAGAGCTTTTTGAAAGTTTAAAAAGATTAGAAATTAACAGTGAAAACTGGTTAAATAAGTTGATCTAAAGAGTTTAGTAAGTTTATCAGTCTTAAATATACTAATAAAGTAGTCTAAATAGGTTAAAACTCTAAAATAACGAGTTTCGAGCTTTTTGAAAGTTAAAAAAGATTAGAAATTAACTGTGAAAACTGGTTAAATAAACTAATCTAAAGAGTTTAGTAAGTTTATCTGTCTCAAAATATACTAATAAAGTAGCCTAATAGGATAAAACTCTAAAATAAAGTGTTTAGAGCTTTTTGAAAGTTAAAAAAGATTAGAAATTAACTGTGAAAACTGGTTAAATAAGCTGATCTAAAGAGTTTAGTAAGTTTATCTGTCTTAAATATACTAATAAAGTAGTCTAAATAGGTTAAAACTCGAAAATAAACTGTTTAGAGCTTTTTGAAAGTTAAAAAAGATTAGAAATTAACTGTGAAAACTGGTTAAATAAACTGATCTAAAGAGTTTAGTAAGTTTATCTGTCTTAAATATACTAATAAAGTAGTCTAAATAGGTTAAAACTATAAAATAAAGAGTTTAGAGCTTTTTGAAAGTTAAAAAAGATTAGAAATTAACTGTGAAAACTGGTTAAATAAGATAATCTAAAGAGTATAGTAAGTTTATCTGTCTTAAATATACTAATAAAGTAGTCTAAATAGGTTAAAACTCTAAAATAAAGAGTTTAGAGCTTTTTGAAAGTTAAAAAAGATTAGAAATTAACTATGAAAACTGGTTAAATAAACTAATCTAAAGAGTTTAGTAAGTTTATCTGTCTTAAATATACTAATAAAGTAGTCTAAATAGGTTAAAACTCGAAAATAAAGATTTTAGAGCTTTTTGAAAGTTTAAAAAGATTAGAAATTAATTGTGAAAACTGGTTAAATAAGCTGATCTAAAGAGTTTAGTAAGTTTATCTGTCTTAAATATACTAATAAAGTAGTCTAAATAGGTTAAAACTCGAAAATAAAGAGTTTAGAGCTTTTTGAAAGTTTAAAAAGATTAGAAATTAACTGTGAAAACTGGTTAAATAAGCTGATCTAAAGAGTTTAGTAAGTTTATCTGTCTTAAATATACTAATAAAGTAGTCTAAATAGGTTAAAACTCTCAAATAAAGAGTTTAGAGCTTTTTGAAAGTTTAAAAAGATTAGAAATTAACTGTGAAAACTGGTTAAATAAGCTGATCTAAAGAGTTTAGTAAGTTTATCTGTCTTAAATATACTAATAAAGTAGTCTAAATAGGTTAAAACTCTAAAATAAAGTGTTTAGAGCTTTTTGAAAGTTTAAAAAGATTAGAAATTGACTGTGAAAACTGGTTAAATAAGCTGATCTAAAGAGTTTAGTAAGTTTATCTCTCTTAAATATACTAATAAAGTAGTCTAAATAGGTTAAAACTCTAAAATAACGAGTTTCGAGCTTTTTGAAAGTTAAAAAAGATTAGAAATTAACTGTGAAAACTGGTTAAATACGCTGATCTAAAGAGTTTAGTAAGTTTATCTGTCTTAAATATACAAATAAAGTAGTCTAAATAGGTTAAAACTCTAAAATAAAGTGTTTAGAGCTTTTTGAAAGTTAAAAAAGATTAGAAATTAACTGTGAAAACTGGTTAAATAAGCTGATCTAAAGAGTTTAGTAAGTTTATCTGTCTTAAGTATACTAATAAAGTAGTGTAAATAGGTTAAAACTCTAAAATAAAGAGTTTAGAGCTTTTTGAAAGTTAAAAAAGATTAGAAATTAACTGTGAAAACTGGTTAAATAAGCTGATCTAAAGAGTTTAGTAAGTTTATCTGTCTTAAATATACTAATAAAGTAGTCTAAATAGGTTAAAACTCGAAAATAAAGAGTTTAGAGCTTTTTGAAAGTTAAAAAAGATTAGAAATTAACTGTGAAAACTGGTTAAATAAGCTGATCTAAAGAGTTTAGTAAGTTTATCTGTCTTAAATATACTAATAAAGTAGTCTAAATAGGTTAAAACTCGAAAATAAAGAGTTTAGAGCTTTTTGAAAGTTAAAAAAGATTAGAAATTAACTGTGAAAACTGGTTAAATAAGCTGATCTAAAGAGTTTAGTAAGTTTTCTGTCTTAAATATACTAATAAAGTAGTCTAAATAGGTTAAAACTCTAAAATAAAGAGTTTAGAGCTTTTTGAAAGTTTAAAAAATTAGAAATTAACTGTGAAAACTGGTTAAATAAGCTGATCTAAAGAGTTTAGTAAGTTTATCTGTCTTAAATATACTAATAAAGTAGTCTAAATAGGTTAAAACTCTAAAATAAAGAGTTTAGAGCTTTTTGAAAGTTAAAAAAGATTAGAAATTAACTGTGAAAACTGGTTAAATAAGCTGATCTAAAGAGTTTAGTAAGTTTATCTGTCTTAAATATACTAATAAAGTAGTCTAAATAGGTTAAAACTCTAAAATAAAGAGTTTAGAGCTTTTTGAAAGTTTAAAAAGATTAGAAATTAACTGTGAAAACTGGTTAAATAAGCTGATCTAAAGAGTTTAGTAAGTTTATCTGTCTTAAATATACTAATAAAGTAGTCTAAATAGGTTAAAAATCGAAAATAAAGAGTTAGAGCTTTTTGAAAGTTAAAAAAGATTAGAAATTACTGAAAACTGGTTGAATAAGCTGATCTAAAGAGTTTAGTAAGTTTATCTGTCTTAAATATACGAATAAAGTAGTCTAAATAGGTTAAAACTATAAAATAAAGTGTTTAGAGCTTTTTGAAAGTTAAAAAAGATTAGAAATTAACTGTGAAAACTTTAATGAGCCGATCTAAAGAGTTTAGTAAGTTTATCTCTCTTAAATATACTAAAAAAGTAGTCTAAATAGGTTAAAACTCGAAAATAAAGAGTTTAGAGCTTTTTGAAAGTTTAAAAAGATTAGAAATTAACTGTGAAAACTGGTTAAAGAAACTGATCTAAAGAATTTAGTAAGTTTGTCTGTCTTAAATATACTAATAAAGAAGTCTAAATAGGTTAAAACTCGAAAATAAAGAGTTTAGAGCTTTTTGAAAGTTTAAAAAGATTAGAAATTAACTGCGAAAACTGGTTAAATAAGCTGATCTAAAGAGTTTAGTAAGTTTATCGTTCTTAAATATACTAATAAAGTAGTCTAAATAGGTTAAAACTATAAAATAAAGAGTTTAGAGCTTATTGAAAGTTAAAAAAGATTAGAAATTGAGTGTGAAAACTGGTTAAATAAACTAATCTAAAGAGTTTAGTAAGTTTATCTGTCTTAAATATACTAATAAAGTAGTCTAAATAGGTTAAAACTCTAAAATAAAGTGTTTAGAGCTTTTTGAAAGTTTAAAAAGATTAGAAATTAACTGTGAAAACTGGTTAAATAAGATGATCTAAAGAGTTTAGTAAGTTTATCTGTCTTAAATATACTAATAAAGTAGTCTAAATAGGTTAAAACTCGAAAATAAAGAGTTTAGAGCTTTTTGAAAGTTTAAAAAGATTAGAAATTAACTGTGAAAACTGGTTAAATAAACTGATCTAAAGAGTTTAGTAAGTTTATCTCTCTTAAATATACTAATAAAGTAGTCTAAATAGGTTAAAACTCGAAAATAAAGAGTTTAGAGCTTTTTGAAAGTTTAAAAAGATTAGAAATTAACTGTGAAAACTGGTTAAATAAGCTGATCTAAAGAGTTTAGTAAGTTTATCTGTCTTAAATATACTAATAAAGTAGTCTAAATAGGTTAAAACTCTAAAATAAAGAGTTTAGAGCTTTTTGAAAGTTTAAAAAGATTAGAAATTAACTGTGAAAACTGGTTAAATAAACTGATCTAAAGAGTTTAGTAAGTTTATCTGTCTTAAATATACTAATAAAGAAGTCTAAATAGGTTAAAACTCGAAAATAAAGCGTTTAGAGCTTTTTAAAAGTTTAAAAAGATTAGAAATTAACTGCGAAAACTGGTTAAATAAGCTGATCTAAAGAGTTTAGTAAGTTTATCTCTCTTAAATATACTAATAAAGTAGTCTAAATAGGTTAAAACTCTAAAATAAAGAGTTTAGAGCTTTTTGAAAGGTAAAAAAGATTAGAAATTCACTATGAAAACTGGTTAAATAAACTGATCTAAAGAGTTTCGTAAGTTTATCTGTCTTAAATATACTAATAAAGTAGTCTAAATAGGTTAAAACTCTAAAACAAAGTGTTTAGAGCTTTTTGAACGTTAAAAAAGATTAGAAATTAACTGTGAAAACTGGTTAAATAAACTGTTGTAAAGAGTTTAGTAAGTTTATCTGTCTTAAATATACTAATAAAGTAGTCTAAATAGGTTAAAACTCTAAAATAAAGAGTTTAGAGCTTTTTGAAAGTTTAAAAAGATTAGAAATTAACTGTGAAAACTGGTTAAATAAGCTGATCTAAAGAGTTTAGTAAGTTTATCTGTCTTAAATATACTAAGAAAGTAGTCTAAATTGGTGAAAACTGGTTAAATAAACTGATCTAAAGAGTTTAGTAAGTTTATCTGTCTTAAATATACTAATAAAGTAGTCTAAATAGGTTAAAACTCTAAATTAAAGAGTTTAGAGCTTTTTAAAGTTAAAAAAGATTAGAAATTAACTGTGAAAACTGGTTAAATAAGCTGATCTAAAGAGTTTAGTAAGTTTATCTCTCTTAAATATACTAATAAAGTAGTCTAAATAGGTTAAAACTATAAAATAAAGTGTTTAGACCTTTTTGAAAGTTAAAAAAGATTAGAAATTAACTGTGAAAACTGGTTAAATAAACTGATCTAAAGAGTTTAGTAAGTTTATCTGTCTTAAATATACTAATAAAGTAGTCTAAATAGGTTAAAACTCTAAAATAAATAGTTTAGAGCTTTTTGAAAGTTAAAAAAGATTAGAAATTAACTGTGAAAACTGGTTAAATAAGAAAACCTAAAGAGTTTAGTAAGTTTATCTGTTTTAAATATTCTAATAAAGTAGTCTAAATAGGTTAAAACTCTAAAATAAAGAGTTTAGAGCTTTTTGAAAGTTAAAAAAGATTAGAAATTAACTGTGAAAACTGGTTAAATAAGCTGATCTAAAGAGTTTAGTAAGTATATCTGTCTTAAATATACTAATAAAGTAGTCTAAATAGGTTAAAACTCTAAAATAAAGTGTTTAGAGCTTTTTGAAAGTTAAAAAAGATTAGAAATAAACTGTGAAAACTGGTTAAATAAGCTGATCTAAAGAGTTTAGTAAGTTTATCTGTCTTAAATATACTAATAAAGTAGTATAAATAGCTTAAAACTATAAAATAAAGTGTTTAGAGCTTTTTGAAAGTTAAAAAGGATTAGAAATTAACTGTGAAAACTGGTTAAATAAACTCATCTAAAGAGTTTAGTAAGTTTATCTGTCTTAAATATACTAATAAAGTAGTCTAAATAGGTTAAAACTCTAAAATAAAGAGTTTAGAGCTTTTTGAAAGGTAAAAAAGATTAGAAATTAACTGTGAAAACTGGTTAAATAAGCTGATCTAAAGAGTTTAGTAAGTTTATCTGTCTTAAATATACTAATAAAGTAGTCTAAATAGATTAAAACTATAAAATAAAGTGTTTAGAGCTTTTTAAAAGTTAAAAAAGATTAGAAATTAACTGTGAAAACTGGTTAAATAAGCTGATCTAAAGAGTTTAGTAAGTTTATCTGTCTTAAATATACTAATAAAGTAGTCTAAATAGGTTAAAACTCTAAAATAAAGATTTTAGAGCTTTTTGAAAGTTAAAAAAGATTAGAAATTAACTGTGAAAACTGGTGAAATAAGATAATCTAAAGAGTATAGTAAGTTTATCTGTCTTAAATATACTAATAAAGTAGTCTAAATAGGTTAAAACTCTAAAATAAAGAGTTTAGAGCTTTTTGAAAGTTAAAAAAGTTTAGAAATTAACTGTTAAAACTGGTTAAATAAGCTGATCTAAAGAGTTTAGTAAGTTTATCTGTCTTAAATATACTAATAAAGTAGTCTAAATAGGTTAAAACTCTAAAGTAAAGAGATTTGAGCTTTTTGAAAGTTAATAAGATTAGAAATTAACTGTGAAAACTGGTTAAATAAGCTGATCTAAAGAGTTTAGTAAGTTTATCTGTCTTAAATATACTAATAAAGTAGTCTAAATAGGTTAAAACTCGAAAATAAAGAGTTTAGAGCTTATTGAAAGTTAAAAAACATTAGAAATTAACTGTGAAAACTGGTTAAATAAGCTGATCTAAAGAGTTTAGTAAGTTTATCTGTCTTAAATATACTAATAAAGTAGTCTAAATAGGTTAAAACTCGAAAATAAAGAGTTTAGAGCTTTTTGAAAGTTAAAAAAGATTAGAAATTAACTGTGAAAACTGGTTAAATAAGCTGATCTAAAGAGTTTAGTAAGTTTATCTGTCTTAAATATACTAATAAAGTAGTCTAAATAGGTTAAAACTCTAAAATAAAGAGTTTAGAGCTTTTTGAAAGTTAAAAAAGATTAGAAATTAACTGTGAAAACTGGTTAAATAAGCTGATCTAAAGAGTTTAGTAAGTTTATGTGTCTTAAATATACTAATAAAGTAGTCTAAATAGGTTGAAACTCGAAAATAAAGAGTTTAAAGCTTTTTGAAAGTTAAAAAAGATTAGAAATTAACTGTGAAAACTGGTTAAATAAGCTGATCTAAAGAGTTTAGTAAGTTTATCTGTCTTAAATATACTAATAAAGTAGTCTAAATAGGTTAAAACTCTAAAATAAAGAGTTTAGAGCTTTTTGAAAGTTTAAAAAGATTAGAAATTAACTGTGAAAACTGGTTAAATAAGCTGATCTAAAGAGTTTAGTAAGTTTATCTGTCTTAAATATACTAATAAAGTAGTCTAAATAGGTTAAAACTCTAAAAGAAAGTGTTTAGAGCTTTTTGAAAGTTAAAAAAGATTAGAAATTAACTGTGAAAACTGGTTAAATAAGCTGATCTAAAGAGTTTAGTAAGTTTATCTGTCTTAAATATACTAATAAAGTAGTCTAAATAGGTTAAAACTCTAAAATAAAGAGCTTAGAGCTTTTTGAAAGTTAAAAAAGATTAGAAATTAACTGTGAAAACTGGTTAAATAAGCTGATCTAAAGAGTTTAGTAAGTTTATCTGTCTTAAATATACTAATAAAGTAGTCTAAATAGGTTAAAACTCGAAAATAAAGAGTTTAGAGCTTTTTGAAAGTTAAAAAAGATTAGAAATTAACTGTTAAAACTGGTTAAATAAGCTGATCTAAAGAGTTTAGTAAGTTTATCTGTCTTAAATATACTAATAAAGTAGTCTAAATAGGTTAAAACTCTAAAGTAAAGAGATTTGAGCTTTTTGAAAGTTAATAAGATTAGAAATTAACTGTGAAAACTGGTTAAATAAGCTGATCTAAAGAGTTTAGTAAGTTTATCTGTCTTAAATATACTAATAAAGTAGTCTAAATAGGTTAAAACTCGAAAATAAAGAGTTTAGAGCTTATTGAAAGTAAAAAAACATTAGAAATTAACTGTGAAAACTGGTTAAATAAGCTGATCGAAAGAGTTTAGTAAGTTTATCTGTCTTAAATATACTAATAAAGTAGTCTAAATAGGTTAAAACTCGAAAATAAAGAGTTTAGAGCTTTTTGAAAGTTAAAAAAGATTAGAAATTAACTGTGAAAACTGGTTAAATAAGCTGATCTAAAGAGTTTAGTAAGTTTATCTGTCTTAAATATACTAATAAATTAGTCTAAATAGGTTAAAACTCTAAAATAAAGAGTTTAGAGCTTTTTGAAAGTTAAAAAAGATTAGAAATTAACTGTGAAAACTGGTTAAATAAGCTGATCTAAAGAGTTTAGTAAGTTTATCTGTCTTAAATATACTAATAAAGTAGTCTAAATAGGTTGAAACTCGAAAATAAAGAGTTTAAAGCTTTTTGAAAGTTAAAAAAGATTAGAAATTAACTGTGAAAACTGGTTAAATAAGCTGATCTAAAGAGTTTAGTAAGTTTATCTGTCTTAAATATACTAATAAAGTAGTCTAAATAGGTTAAAACTCTAAAATAAAGAGTTTAGAGCTTTTTGAAAGTTTAAAAAGATTAGAAATTAACTGTGAAAACTGGTTAAATAAGCTGATCTAAAGAGTTTAGTAAGTTTATCTGTCTTAAATATACTAATAAAGTAGTCTAAATAGGTTAAAACTCTAAAAGAAAGTGTTTAGAGCTTTTTGAAAGTTAAAAAAGATTAGAAATTAACTGTGAAAACTGGTTAAATAAGCTGATCTAAAGAGTTTAGTAAGTTTATCTGTCTTAAATATACTAATAAAGTAGTCTAAATAGGTTAAAACTCTAAAATAAAGAGTTTAGAGCTTTTTGAAAGTTTAAAAAGATTAGAAATTATCTGTGAAAACTGGTTAAATAAGCTGATCTAAAGAGTTTAGTAAGTTCATCTGCCTTAAATATACTAATAAAGTAGTCTAAATAAGTTAAAACTCTAAAATAAAGAGTTTAGAGCTTTTTGAAAGTTAAAAAAGATTAGAAATTAACTGTGAAAACTGGTTAAATAAGCTGATCTAAAGAGTTTAGTAAGTTTATCTGTCTTAAATATACTAATAAAGTAGTCTAAATAGGTTAAAACTCTAAAAGAAAGTGTTTAGAGCTTTTTGAAAGTTAAAAAAGATTAGAAATTAACTGTGAAAACTGGTTAAATAAGCTGATCTAAAGAGTTTAGTAAGTTTATCTGTCTTAATATATACTAATAAAGTAGTCTAAATTGGTTAAAAATCTAAAATAAAGAGTTTAGAGCTTTTTGAAAGTTTAGAAAGATTAGAAATTAACTGTGAAAACTGGTTAAATAAGCTGATTTAAAGAGTTTAGTAAGTTTATCTGTCTTAAATATACTAATAAAGTAGTCTAAATAGGTTAAAACTCTAAAATAAAGTGTTTAGAAGTTTTTGAGAGTTTAAAAAGATTAGAAATTAACTGTGAAAACTGGTTAAATAAGCTGATCTAAAGAGTTTAGTAAGTTTATCTGTCTTAAATATACTAATAAAGTAGTCTAAATAAGTTAAAACTCTAAAATAAAGAGTTTATACCTTTCTGAAAGTTAAAAAAGATTAGAAATTAACTGTGAAAACTGGTTAAATAAGCTGATCTATAGAGTTTAGTAAGTTTATCTGTCTTAATTATACTAATAAAGTAGTCTAAATAGGTTAAAACTCGAAAATAAAGAGTTTAGAGCTTTTTGAAAGTTTAAAAAGATTAGAAATTAACTGTGAAAACTGGTTAAATAAGCTGATCTAAAGAGTTTAGTAAATTTATCTGTCCTAAATATAGTAATAAAGTAGTCTAAATAGGTTAAAACTCTGAATAAAGTGTTTAGACCTTTTTGAAAGTTTAAAAAGATTAGAAATTAACTGTGAAAACTGGTTAAATAAACTAATCTAAAGAGTTTAGTAACTTTATCTGTCTTAAATATACTAATAAAGTAGTCTAAATAGGTTAAAACTCTAAAATAAAGAGTTTAGAGCTTTTTGAAAGTTAAAAAAGATTAGAAATTAACTGTTAAAACTGGTTAAATAAGCTGATCTAAAGAGTTTAGTAAGTTTATCTGTCTTAAATATACTAATAAAGTAGTCTAAATAGGTTAAAACTCTAAAGTAAAGAGATTTGAGCTTTTTGAAAGTTAATAAGATTAGAAATTAACTGTGAAAACTGGTTAAATAAGCTGATCTAAAGAGTTTAGTAAGTTTATCTGTCTTAAATATACTAATAAAGTAGTCTAAATAGGTTAAAACTCGAAAATAAAGAGTTTAGAGCTTATTGAAAGTTAAAAAAGATTAGAAATTAACTGTGAAAACTGGTTAAATAAGCTGATCTAAAGAGTTTAGTAAGTTTATCTGTCTTAAATATACTAATAAATTAGTCTAAATAGGTTAAAACTCTAAAATAAAGAGTTTAGAGCTTTTTGAAAGTTAAAAAAGATTAGAAATTAACTGTGAAAACTGGTTAAATAAGCTGATCTAAAGAGTTTAGTAAGTTTATCTGTCTTAAATATACTAATAAAGTAGTCTAAATAGGTTGAAACTCGAAAATAAAGAGTTTAAAGCTTTTTGAAAGTTAAAAAACATTAGAAATTAACTGTGAAAACTGGTTAAATAAGCTGATCTAAAGAGTTTAGTAAGTTTATCTGTCTTAAATATACTAATAAAGTAGTCTAAATAGGTTAAAACTCTAAAATAAAGAGTTTAGAGCTTTTTGAAAGTTTAAAAAGATTAGAAATTAACTGTGAAAACTGGTTAAATAAGCTGATCTAAAGAGTTTAGTAAGTTTATCTGTCTTAAATATACTAATAAAGTAGTCTAAATAGGTTAAAACTCTAAAAGAAAGTGTTTAGAGCTTTTTGAAAGTTAAAAAAGATTAGAAATTAACTGTGAAAACTGGTTAAATAAGCTGATCTAAAGAGTTTAGTAAGTTTATCTGTCTTAAATATACTAATAAAGTAGTCTAAATAGGTTAAAACTCTAAAATAAAGAGTTTAGAGCTTTTTGAAAGTTTAAAAAGATTAGAAATTAACTGTGAAAACTGGTTAAATAAGCTGATCTAAAGAGTTTAGTAAGTTCATCTGTCTTAAATATACTAATAAAGTAGTCTAAATAGGTTAAAACTCTAAAATAAAGAGTTTAGAGCTTTTTGAAAGTTAAAAAAGATTAGAAATTAACTGTGAAAACTGGTTAAATAAGCTGATCTAAAGAGTTTAGTAAGTTTATCTGTCTTAAATATACTAATAAAGTAGTCTAAATAGGTTAAAACTCTAAAAGAAAGTGTTTAGAGCTTTTTGAAAGTTAAAAAAGATTAGAAATTAACTGTGAAAACTGGTTAAATAAGCTGATCTAAAGAGTTTAGTAAGTTTATCTGTCTTAATATATACTAATAAAGTAGTCTAAATTGGTTAAAAATCTAAAATAAAGAGTTTAGAGCTTTTTGAAAGTTTAGAAAGATTAGAAATTAACTTGAAAACTGGTTAAATAAGCTGATTTAAAGAGTTTAGTAAGTTTATCTGTCTTAAATATACTAATAAAGTAGTCTAAATAGGTTAAAACTCTAAAATAAAGTGTTTAGAAGTTTTTGAGAGTTTAAAAAGATTAGAAATTAACTGTGAAAACTGGTTAAATAAGCTGATCTAAAGAGTTTAGGAAGTTTATCTGTCTTAAATATACTAATAAAGTAGTCTAAATAAGTTAAAACTCTAAAATAAAGAGTTTATACCTTTCTGAAAGTTAAAAAAGATTAGAAATTAACTGTGAAAACTGGTTAAATAAGCTGATCTATAGAGTTTAGTAAGTTTATCTGTCTTAATTATACTAATAAAGTAGTCTAAATAGGTTAAAACTCTAAAATAAAGAGTTTAGAGCTTTTTGAAAGTTTAAAAAGATTAGAAATTAACTGTGAAAACTGGTTAAATAAGCTGATCTAAAGAGTTTAGTAAATTTATCTGTCTTAAATATACTAATAAAGTAGTCTAAATAGGTTAAAACTCTGAATAAAGTGTTTAGACCTTTTTGAAAGTTTAAAAAGATTAGAAATTAACTGTGAAAACTGGTTAAATAAACTAATCTAAAGAGTTAATAACTTTATCTGTCTTAAATATACTAATAAAGTAGTCTAAATAGGTTAAAACTCTAAAATAAAGAGTTTAGAGCTTTTTGAAAGTTAAAAAAGATTAGAAATTAACTGTGAAAACTGGTTAAATAAGCTGATCTAAAGAGTTTAGTAAGTTTATCTGTCTTAAATATACTAATAAAGTAGTCTAAATAGATTAAAACTCTAAAATAAAGAGTTTAGACCTTTTTGAAAGTTAAAAAAAGATTAGAAATATCTGTGAAAACTGGTTAAATTAGCTGATCTAAAGAGTACAGTAAGTTTATCTGTCTTAAATATACTAATAAAGTAGTCTAAATAGAATAAAACTCTAAAATAAAGAGTTTAGAGCTTTTTGAAAGTTAAAAAAGATGAGAAATTAACTGTGAAAACTGGTTAAATAAGCTGATCTAAAGAGTTTAGTAAGTTTATCTGTCTTAAATATACTAATAAAGTAGTCTAAATAGGTTAAAACTCTAAAAGAAAGTGTTTACAGCTTTTTCAAAGTTAAAAAAGATTAGAAATTAACTGTGAAAACTGGTTAAATAAGCTGATCTAAAGAGTTTAGTAATTTTATCTGTCTTAATATACACTAATAAAGTAGTCTAAATTGGTTAAAAATCTAAAATAAAGAGTTTAGAGCTTTTTGAAAGTTTAGAAAGATTAGAAATTAACTGTGAAAACTGGTTAAATAAGCTGATTTAAAGAGTTTAGTAAGTTTATCTGTCTTAAATATACTAATAAAGTAGTCTAAATAGGTTAAAACTCTAAAATAAAGTGTTTAGAAGTTTTTGAGAGTTTAAAAAGATTAGAAATTAACTGTGAAAACTGGTTAAATAAGCTGATCTAAAGAGTTTAGTAAGTTTATCTGTCTTAAATATACTAATAAAGTAGTCTAAATAAGTTAAAACTCTAAAATAAAGAGTTTATACCTTTTTGAAAGTTAAAAAAGATTAGAAATTAACTGTGAAAACTGGTTAAATAAGCTGATCTATAGAGTTTAGTAAGTTTATCTGTCTTAATTATACTAATAAAGTAGTCTAAATAGGTTAAAACTCTAAAATAAAGAGTTTAGAGCTTTTTGAAAGTTTAAAAAGATTAGAAATTAACTGTGAAAATTGGTTAAATAAGCTGATCTAAAGAGTTTAGTAAATTTATCTGTCTTAAATATAGTAATAAAGTAGTCTAAATAGGTTAAAACTCTGAATAAAGTGTTGAGAGCTTTTTGAAAGTTTAAAAAGATTAGAAATTAACTGTGAAAACTGGTTAAATAAGCTAATCTAAAGAGTTTAGAAACTTTATCTGTCTTAAATATACTAATAAAGTAGTCTAAATAGGTTAAAACTCTAAAATAAAGAGTTTAGAGCTTTTTGAAAGTTAAAAAAGATGAGAAATTGACTGTGAAAACTGGTTAAATAAGCTGATCTAAAGAGTTTAGTAAGTTTATCTCTCTTAAATATACTTATAAAGTAGTCTAAATAGATTAAAACTCTAAAATAAAGAGTTTAGACCTTTTTGAAAGTTAAAAAAAGATTAGAAATATCTGTGAAAACTGGTTAAATTAGCTGATCTAAAGAGTACAGTAAGTTTATCTGTCTTAAATATACTAATAAAGTAGTCTAAATAGAATAAAACTCTAAAATAAAGAGTTTAGTGCTTTTTGAAAGTTAAAAAAGATGAGAAATTAACTGTGAAAACTGGTTAAATAAACTGATCTAAAGAGTTTAGTAAGTTTATCTGTCTTAAATATACTAATAAAGTAGTCTAAATAGGTTAAAACTCTAAAATAAAGAGTTTAGAGCTTTTTGAAAGTTAAAAAAGATTAAAAATTAACTGTGAAAACTGGTTAAATAAGCTGATCTAAAGAGTTTAGTAAGTTTATCTGTCTTAATTATACTAATAAAGTAGTCTAAATAGGTTAAACTCTAAAATAAAGAAATTAGAGCTTTTTGAAAGTTTAAAAAGATTAGAAATTAACTGTGAAAACTGGTTAAATAAGCTGATCTAAAGAGTACAGTAAGTTTATCTGTATTAAATATACTAATAAAGTAGTCTAAATAGAATAAAACTCTAAAATAAAGAGTTTAGTGCTTTTTGAAAGTTAAAAAAGATGAGAAATTAACTGTGAAAACTGGTTAAATAAACTGATCTAAAGAGTTTAGTAAGTTTATCTGTCTTAAATATACTAATAAAGTAGTCTAAATAGGTTAAAACTCTAAAATAAAGAGTTTAGAGCTTTTTGAAAGTTAAAAAAGATTAGAAATTAACTGTGAAAACTGGTTAAATAAACTAATCTAAAGAGTTTAGTAAGTTTATCTGTCTTAAATATACTAATAAAATAGTCTAAATAGGCTAAAACTCTAAAATAATTTGTTTAGAGCTTTTTGAAAGTTTAAAAAGATTAAAAATTAACTGTGAAAACTGGTTAAATAAGCTGATCTAAAGAGTTTAGTAAGTTTATCTGTCTTAATTATACTAATAAAGTAGTCTAAATAGGTTAAACTCTAAAATAAAGAAATTAGAGCTTTTTGAAAGTTTAAAAAGATTAGAAATTAACTGTGAAAACTGGTTAAATAAGCTGATCTAAAGAGTTTAGTAAGTTTATCTGTCTTAAATATACTAATAAAGTAGTCTAAATAGGTTAAAACTCTAAAATAAAGTGTTTAGAGCTTTTTGAAAGGTAAAACGATTAGAAATTAACTGTGAAAACTAGTTAAATAAACGGATCTAAAGAGTTTAGTAAGTTTATCTGTCTTAAATATACTAATAAAGTAGTCTAAATAGGTTAAAACTCTAAAATAAAGTGTTTAGAGCTTTTTGAAAGGTAAAACGATTAGAAATTAACTGTGAAAACTAGTTAAATAAACGGATCTAAAGAGTTTAGTAAGTTTATCTGTCTTAAATATACTAATAAAGTAGTCTAAATAGGTTAAAACTCTAAAAAAAGTGTTTAGAGCTTTTTGAAAGTTAAAAAAGATTAGAAATTAACTGTGAAAACTGGTTAAATAAGCTGATCTAAAGAGTTTAGTAAGTTTATCTGTCTTAAATATACTAATAAAGTAGTCTAAATAGGTTAAAACTCTAAAATAAAGAGTTTAGAGCTTTTTGAAAGTTTAAAAAGATTAGAAATTAACTGTGAAAACTGGTTAAATAAGCTGATCTAAAGAGTTTAGTAAGTTTGTCTGTCTTAAATATACTAATAAAGTAGTCTAAATAGGTTAAAACTCTAAAATAAACAGTTTAGAGCTTTTTGAAAGATAAAAAAGATTAGAAATTAACTGTGAAAACTGGTTAAATAAGCTGATCTAAAGAGTTTAGTAAGTTTATCTGTCTTAAATATACTAATAAAGTAGTCTAAATAGGTTAAAACTCTAAAAGAAAGTGTTTAGAGCTTTTTGAAAGTTAAAAAAGATTAAAAATTAACTGTGAAAAATGGTTAAATAAGCTGATCTAAAGAGTTTAGTAAGTTTATCTGTCTTAATATATACAAATAAAGTAGTCTAAATAGGTTAAAAATCTAAAATAAAGAGTTTAGAGCTTTTTGAAAGTTTAGAAAGATTAGAAATTAACTGTGAAACTGGTTAAATAAGCTGATCTAAAGAGTTTAGTAAGTTTATCTGTCTTAAATATACTAATAAAGTAGTCTAAATAGGTTAAAACTCTAAAATAAAGTGTTTAGAAGTTTTTGAGAGTTTAAAAAGATTAGAAATTAACTGTGAAAACTGGTTAAATAAGCTGATCTATAGAGTTTAGTAAGTTTATCTGTCTTAATTATACTAATAAAGTAGTCTAAATAGGTTAAAACTCTAAAATAAAGAGTTTAGAAGTTTTTGAGAGTTTAAAAAGATTAGAAATTAACTGTGAAAACTGGTTAAATAAGCTGATCTAAAGAGTTTAGTAAGTTTATCTGTCTTAAATATACTAATAAAGTAGTCTAAATAGGTTAAAACTCTAAAATAAAGAGTTTAGAGCATTTTGAAAGTTAAAAAAGATTAGAAATTAACTGTGAAAACTGGTTAAGTAAGCTGATCTAAACAGTTTAGTAAGTTTATCTGTCTTAATATACTAATAAAGTAGTCTAAATAGGTTAAACTCTAAAATAAAGAGTTTAGAGCTTTTTGAAAGTTTAAAAAGATTAGAAATTAACTGTGAAAACTGGTTAAATAAGCTGATCTAAAGAGTTTAGTAAATTTATCTGTCTTAAATATACTAATAAAGTAGTCTAAATAGGTTAAAACTCTGAATAAAGTGTTTAGAGCTTTTTGAAAGTTTAAAAAGATTAGAAATTAACTGTGAAAACTGGTTAAATAAGCTGATCTAAAGAGTTTAGTAAGTTTATCTGTCTTAAATATACTAATAAAGTAGTCTAAATAGGTTAAAACTCTAAAATAAAGAGTTTAGAGCTTTTTGAAAGTTAAAAAAGATGAGAAATTAACTGTGAAAACTGGTTAAATAAGCTAATCTAATGAGGTTAGTAAGTTTATCTCTCTTAAATATACTAATAAAGTAGTCTAAATAGATTAAAACTCTAAAATAAAGAGTTTAGAGCGTTTTGAAAGTTAAAAAAAGATTAGAAATTATCTGTGAAAACTGGTTAAATTAGCTGATCTAAAGAGTATAGTAAGTTTATCTGTCTTAAATATACTAATAAAGTAGTCTAAATAGAATAAAACTCTAAAATAAAGAATTTAGAGCTTTTTGAAAGTTTAAAAAGATTAGAAATTAACTGTGAAAACTGGTTAAATAAGCTGATCTAAAGAGTTTAGTAAGTTTAACTATCTTAAATATAGTAATAAAGTAGTCTAAATAGGTTAAAACTCTAAAATAAAGTGTTTAGAGCTTTTTCAAAGGTAAAACGATTAGAAATTAACTGTGAAAACTAGTTAAATAAACGGATCTAAAGAGTTTAGTAAGTTTATCTGTCTTAAATATACTAATAAAGTAGTCTAAATAGGTTAAAACTCTAAAATGAAGAGTTTAGAGCTTTTTGAAAGTTAAAAAGATTAGAAATTAACTGTGAAAACAAGTTAAATAAACGGATCTAAAGAGTTTAGTAAGTTTATCTGTCTTAAATATACTAATAAAGTAGTCTAAATTGGTTAAAACTCTAAAATAAAGTGTTTAAAACTTTTTGAAATTTAAAAAAGATTAGAACTTAACCGTGAAAACTTGTTAAATAAACTGATCTAAAGAGTTTAGTAAGTTTATCTGTCTTAAATATACTAATAAAGTAGTCTAAATAGGTTAAAACTCTAAAATAAAGAGTTTAGAGCTTTTTGAAAGTTAAAAAAGATTAGAAATTAACTGTGAAAACTGGTTAAATAAGCTGATCTAAAGAGTTTAGTAAGTTTATCTGTCTTAAATATACTAATAAAGTAGTCTAAATAGGTTAAAACTCGAAAATAAACTGTTTAGAGCTTTTTGAAAGTTAAAAAAGATTAGAAATTAACTGTGAAAACTGGTTAAATAAGCTGATCTAAAGAGTTTAGTAAGTTTATCTGTCTTAAATATACTAATAAAGTAGTCTAAATAGGTTAAAACTCTAAAATAAAGAGTTTAGAGCATTTTGAAAGTTAAAAAAGATTAGAAATTAACTGTGAAAACTGGTTAAATAAGCTGATCTAAAGAGTTTCGTAAGTTTATCTGTCTTAAATATAGTAATAAAGTAGTCTAAATAGGTTAAAACTCTAAAATAAAGTGTTTATAGCTTTTTGAAAGATAAAAAAGATTAGAAATTAACTGTGAAAACTGGTTAAATAAGCTGATCTAAAGAGTTTAGTAAGTTTATCTGTCTTAAATATACTAATAAAGTAGTCTAAATAGGTTAAACTCTAAAATAAAGAGTTTAGAGCTTTTTGAAAGTTAAAAAAGAGTAGAAATTAACTGTGAAAACTGGTTAAATAAGCTGATCTAAAGAGTTTAGTAAGTTTATCTGTCTTAATATATACTAATAAATTAGTCTAAATAGGTTAAAAATCTAAAATAAAGAGTTTAGAGCTTTCTGAAAGTTTACAAAGATTAGAAATTAACTGTGAAAACTGGTTAAATAAGCTGATTTAAAGAGTTTAGTAAGTTTATCTGTCTTAAATATACTAATAAAGTAGTCTAAATAGGTTAAAACTCTAAAATAAAGTGTTTAGAAGTTTTTGAGAGTTTAAAAAGATTAGAAATTAACTGTGAAAACTGGTTAAATAAGCTGATCTAAAGAGTTTAGTAAGTTTATCTCTCTTAAATATACTAATAAAGTAGTCTCAATAAGTTAAAACTCTAAAATAAAGAGTTTATACCTTTTTGAAAGTTAAAAAAGATTAGAAATTAACTGTGAAAACTGGTTAAATAAGCTGATCTATAGAGTTTAGTAAGTTTATCTGTCTTAATTATACTAATAAAGTAGTCTAAATAGGTTAAAACTCTAAAATAAAGAGTTTAGAAGTTTTTGAGAGTTTAAAAAGATTAGAAATTAACTGTGAAAACTGGTTAAATAAGCTGATCTAAAGAGTTTAGTAAGTTTATCTCTCTTAAATATAGTAATAAAGTAGTCTAAATAGGTTAAAACTCTAAAATAAAGAGTTTAGAGCATTTTGAAAGTTAAAAAAGATTAGAAATTAACTGTGAAATCTGGTTAAGTAAGCTGATCTAAACAGTTTAGTAAGTTTATCTGTCTTAATTATACTAATAAAGTAGTCTAAATAGGTTAAACTCTAAAATAAAGAGTTTAGAGCTTTTTGAAAGTTTAAAAAGATTAGAAATTAACTGTGAAAACTGGTTAAATAAGCTGATCTAAAGAGTTTAGTAAGTTTATCTGTCTTAAATATACTAATAAAGTAGTCTAAATAGGTTAAAACTCTAAAATAAAGAGATTAGAGCTTTTTGAAAGTTAAAAAAGATTAGAAATTAACTGTTAAAACTGGTTAAATAAGCTGATCTAAAGAGTTTAGTAAGTTTATCTCTCTTAAATATACTAATAAAGTAGTCTAAATAGATTAAAACTCTAAAATAAAGAGTTTAGAGCTTTTCGAAAGTTAAAAAAAGATTAGAAATTATCTGTGAAAACTGGTTAAATTAGCTGATCTAAAGAGTACAGTAAGTTTATCTGTCTTAAATATACTAATAAAGTAGTCTAAATAGAATAAAACTCTAAAATAAAGAGTTTAGTGCTTTTTGAAAGTTAAAAAAGATGAGAAATTAACTGTGAAAACTGGTTAAATAAACTGATCTAAAGAGTTTAGTAAGTTTATCTGTCTTAAATATACTATTAAAGTAGTCTAAATAGGTTAAAACTCTAAAATAAAGAGTTTAGAGCTTTTTGAAAGTTAAAAAAGATTAGAAATTAACTGTGAAAACTGGTTAAATAAACTCATCTAAAGAGTTTAGTAAGTTTATCTGTCTTAAATATACTAATAAAGTAGTCTAAATAGGTTAAAACTCTAAAATAAAGTGTTTAGAGCTTTTTGAAAGTTTAAAAAGATTAAAAATTAACTGTGAAAACTGGTTAAATAAGCTGATCTAAAGAGTTTAGTAAGTTTATCTGTCTTAATTATACTAATAATGTAGTCTAAATAGGTTAAACTCTAAAATAAAGAATTTAGAGCTTTTTGAAAGTTTAAAAAGATTAGAAATTAACTGTGAAAACTGGTTAAATAAGCTGATCTAAAGAGTTTAGTAAGTTTAACTGTCTTAAATATAGTAATAAAGTAGTCTAAATACGTTAAAACTCTAAAATAAAGTGTTTAGAGCTTTTTGAAAGGTAAAACGATTAGAAATTAACTGTGAAAACTAGTTAAATAAACGGATCTAAAGAGTTTAGTAACTTTATCTGTCTTAAATATACTAATAAAGTAGTCTAAATAGGTTAAAACTCTAAAATAAAGAGTTTAGAGCTTTTTGAAAGTTTAAAAAGATTAGAAATTAACTGTGAAAACTGGTTAAATTAACTGATCTAAAGAGTTTAGTAAGTTTATCTGTCTTAAATATACTAATACATTAGTCTAAACAGGTTAAAACTCTAAAATAAAGAGTTTAGAGCTTTTTGAAAGTTTAAAAAGATTAGAAATTAACTGAGAAACCTGGTTAAATAAGCTGATCTAAAGAGTTTAGTAAGTTTATCTGTCTTAAATATACTAATAAAGTAGTCTAAATAGGTTAAAACTCTAAAATAAAGAGTTTAGAGCTTTTTGAAAGTTAAAAAAGATTAGAAATTAACTGTGAAAACTGGTTAAATAAGCTGATCTAAAGAGTTTAGTAAGTTTATCTGTCTTAAATATACTAATAAAGTAGTCTAAATAGGTTAAACTCTAAAATAAAGAGTTTAGAGCTTTTTGAAAGTTAAAAAAGAGTAGAAATTAACTGTGAAAACTGGTTAAATAAGCTGATCTAAAGAGTTTAGTAAGTTTATCTGTCTTAATATATACTAATAAATTAGTCTAAATAGGTTAAAAATCTAAAATAAAGAGTTTAGAGCTTTCTGAAAGTTTACAAAGATTAGAAATTAACTGTGAAAACTGGTTAAATAAGCTGATTTAAAGAGTTTAGTAAGTTTATCTGTCTTAAATATACTAATAAAGTAGTCTAAATAGGTTAAAACTCTAAAATAAAGTGTTTAGAAGTTTTTGAGAGTTTAAAAAGATTAGAAATTAACTGTGAAAACTGGTTAAATAAGCTGATCTAAAGAGTTTAGTAAGTTTATCTCTCTTAAATATACTAATAAAGTAGTCTCAATAAGTTAAAACTCTAAAATAAAGAGTTTATACCTTTTTGAAAGTTAAAAAAGATTAGAAATTAACTGTGAAAACTGGTTAAATAAGCTGATCTATAGAGTTTAGTAAGTTTATCTGTCTTAATTATACTAATAAAGTAGTCTAAATAGGTTAAAACTCTAAAATAAAGAGTTTAGAAGTTTTTGAGAGTTTAAAAAGATTAGAAATTAACTGTGAAAACTGGTTAAATAAGCTGATCTAAAGAGTTTAGTAAGTTTATCTCTCTTAAATATAGTAATAAAGTAGTCTAAATAGGTTAAAACTCTAAAATAAAGAGTTTAGAGCATTTTGAAAGTTAAAAAAGATTAGAAATTAACTGTGAAAACTGGTTAAGTAAGCTGATCTAAACAGTTTAGTAAGTTTATCTGTCTTAATTATACTAATAAAGTAGTCTAAATAGGTTAAACTCTAAAATAAAGAGTTTAGAGCTTTTTGAAAGTTTAAAAAGATTAGAAATTAACTGTGAAAACTGGTTAAATAAGCTGATCTAAAGAGTTTAGTAAGTTTATCTGTCTTAAATATACTAATAAAGTAGTCTAAATAGGTTAAAACTCTAAAATAAAGAGATTAGAGCTTTTTGAAAGTTAAAAAAGATTAGAAATTAACTGTTAAAACTGGTTAAATAAGCTGATCTAAAGAGTTTAGTAAGTTTATCTCTCTTAAATATACTAATAAAGTAGTCTAAATAGATTAAAACTCTAAAATAAAGAGTTTAGAGCTTTTCGAAAGTTAAAAAAAGATTAGAAATTATCTGTGAAAACTGGTTAAATTAGCTGATCTAAAGAGTACAGTAAGTTTATCTGTCTTAAATATACTAATAAAGTAGTCTAAATAGAATAAAACTCTAAAATAAAGAGTTTAGTGCTTTTTGAAAGTTAAAAAAGATGAGAAATTAACTGTGAAAACTGGTTAAATAAACTGATCTAAAGAGTTTAGTAAGTTTATCTGTCTTAAATATACTATTAAAGTAGTCTAAATAGGTTAAAACTCTAAAATAAAGAGTTTAGAGCTTTTTGAAAGTTAAAAAAGATTAGAAATTAACTGTGAAAACTGGTTAAATAAACTCATCTAAAGAGTTTAGTAAGTTTATCTGTCTTAAATATACTAATAAAGTAGTCTAAATAGGTTAAAACTCTAAAATAAAGTGTTTAGAGCTTTTTGAAAGTTTAAAAAGATTAAAAATTAACTGTGAAAACTGGTTAAATAAGCTGATCTAAAGAGTTTAGTAAGTTTATCTGTCTTAATTATACTAATAATGTAGTCTAAATAGGTTAAACTCTAAAATAAAGAATTTAGAGCTTTTTGAAAGTTTAAAAAGATTAGAAATTAACTGTGAAAACTGGTTAAATAAGCTGATCTAAAGAGTTTAGTAAGTTTAACTGTCTTAAATATAGTAATAAAGTAGTCTAAATACGTTAAAACTCTAAAATAAAGTGTTTAGAGCTTTTTGAAAGGTAAAACGATTAGAAATTAACTGTGAAAACTAGTTAAATAAACGGATCTAAAGAGTTTAGTAACTTTATCTGTCTTAAATATACTAATAAAGTAGTCTAAATAGGTTAAAACTCTAAAATAAAGAGTTTAGAGCTTTTTGAAAGTTTAAAAAGATTAGAAATTAACTGTGAAAACTGGTTAAATTAACTGATCTAAAGAGTTTAGTAAGTTTATCTGTCTTAAATATACTAATACATTAGTCTAAACAGGTTAAAACTCTAAAATAAAGAGTTTAGAGCTTTTTGAAAGTTTAAAAAGATTAGAAATTAACTGAGAAACCTGGTTAAATAAGCTGATCTAAAGAGTTTAGTAAGTTTATCTGTCTTAAATATACTAATAAAGTAGTCTAAATAGGTTAAAACTCTAAAATAAAGAGTTTAGAGCTTTTTGAAAGTTAAAAAAGATTAGAAATTAACTGTGAAAACTGGTTAAATAAGCTGATCTAAAGAGTTTAGTAAGTTTATCTGTCTTAAATATACTAATAAAGTAGTCTAAATAGGTTAAAACTCGAAAATAAAGTGTTTAGAGCTTTTTGAAAGTTAAATAAGATTAGAAATTAACTGTGAAAACTGGTTAAATAAGCTGATCTAAAGAGTTTAGTAAGTTTATCTGTCTTAAATATACTAATAAAGTAGTCTAAATAGGTTAAAACTCTAAAATAAAGAGTTTAGATCATTTTGAAAGTTAAAAAAGATTAGAAATTAACTGTGAAAACTGGTTAAATAAGCTGATCTAAAGAGTTTCGTAAGTTTATCTGTCTTAAATATAGTAATAAAGTAGTTTAAATAGTTTAGAAATTAACTATCAAACTTGCTTAATTAAGCTTACCTAAAGAGTTTAATAACTTCATTTGTCTGAAATCCTTGGATAAATTATTTTATACGTTAAAACTCTAAAATAAACATTTTAGAGCTTTTTGAAAGTTAAAAAAGTTTAGAAATTAACTACCAAAACTGTTTAGTTAAGATTATCTAAAGAGTTTAATAACTTTATCTGTCTCAAGTCTTTGGATAAATTAGTGAAAATTGGTTAAAACTATAAAATAAACAGTTTAGAGCTTTTTGAAAGTTAAATAGTTTAGAAATTAACTATCAAACTTGCTTAATTAAGCTTACCTAAAGATTTTAATAACTTCATTTGTCTGAAATCCTTGGATAAATTATTTTATACGTTAAAACTCTAAAATAAACTGTTTAGAGGTTTTTGAAAATGAAAAAAGTTTAGAAATTAAGTATCAAAACTGCTTAAATAAGCTGTTCTAAAGAGTTTAGTAAGATTATCTGTCTTAAATCTTTGGATAAATTAGTTTAAATAGGTTTAAATTCTAAAATAAATTGTTTAGAGCTTTTTGAAAGTTAAAAAAGTTTAGAAATTAACTATCAAAACTGCTTAAAAAAGTTGATCTAAAGAGTTTAATAAGTTTATCTGCCTTAAATCTTTGGATAAATTAGTCTAAATAGGTTATAACTCTAAAATAAACAGTTTAGAGCTTTTTGAAATTTAAAAAGTTTAGAAATTAACTATCAAACTTGCTTAATTAAGCTTATCTAAAGATTTTAATAACTTCATTTGTCTGAAATGCTTGGATAAATTAGTTTATACGTTAAAACTCTAAAATAAACTGTTTAGAGGTTTTTGAAAGTGAAAAAAGTTTAGAAATTAAGTATCAAACTGCTTAAATAAGCTGTTCTAAAGAGTTTAGTAAGATTATCTGTCTTAGATCTTTGGATAAATTAGTTTAAATAGGTTTAAATTCTAAAATAAACAGTTTAGAGCTTTTTGAAAGTCAAAAAGTTTAACAATTAACTATCAAAACTGCCTAATTAAGATTATTTAAAGAGTTTTGTAACTTAATTTGTCTTAAATCTTTGGATAAATTAGTCTAGGTAGGTTAAAACTTTAATGTAAACTGTTTAGAATTTTTTAAAAGTTAAAGAAGTTTAGAAATTAACTATCTAAAGTGCTTATATATGCTGATCTAAAGAGTTTAACTCTATCTCTGTTAAATCTTTCGATAAATTAGTTTAAATAGGTTAAAACTCTTAAATAAACTGTTTAGAGCTTTTTGAAAGTTAAAAAGTTTAGAAATAAACTATCAAAACTGTTTAATTAAGCTTATCTAAAGAGTTTAATAACTTTATCAGTCTTAAATCTTTGGATAAATTAGTGAAAATAGGTTAAAACTCTAAAATAAACAGTTTAGAGCTTTTTGAAAGTTAGAAAGTTTAGAAATTAGCTATCAAAATTGCTAATTAATCTTATCTAAAGGGTTTAATAACTTCATTTGTCTGAAATCCTTGGATAAATTAGTTTATACGTTAAAACTCTAAAATAAACTGTTTAGAGCTTTTTGAAAGCGAAAAAAGTTTAGAAATTAACTATCAAAACTGTTTAATTAAGATTATCTGAGGAGTTTAATAACTTTATCCGTCTTAAGTCTTTGGATAAATTAGTGAAAATAGGTTAAAACTATAAAATAAACAGTTAAGAGCTTTTTGAAAGTTAAAAAAGTTTAGCAATTAACTATCAAAACTGCCTAATTAAGTTTATGTAAAGAGTTTTATAACTTTATTTGCCTTAAATCTTTGGATAAATTAGTCTAAGTAGGTTAAAACTTTAACGTAAACTGTTTAGAAATTTTTGAAAGTAAAAAAAGTTTAGAAATTAACAATTTAAAGTGCTTATATATGCTGATCTAAAGAGTTTATTAACTCTATCTCTGCTATATCTTTGGATAAATTAGTTTAAATAGGTTAAAACTCTTAAATAAACAGTTAAGAGCTTTTTGAAAGTTAAAAACGTTTAGCAATTAACTATCAAAACTGCCTAATTAAGTTTATGTAAAGGGTTTAATAACTTCAATTGTCTGAAATCCTTGGATAAATTAGTTTATACATTAAAACTCTAAAATAAACAGTTTAGAGCTTTTTGAAAGTTAAAAAATTTAGAAATTAGCTATCAAAACTGCTAATTAAGCTTATCTAAAGGGTTTAGTAACTTTATTTGTCTTAGATCTTTGGATAAATTAGTTTAAATAGGTTTAAATTCTAAATTAAACTGTTTAGAGCTTTTTGAAAGTTAAAAAAGTTTAACAATTAACTATCAAAACTGCCTAATTAAGATTATTTAAAGAGTTTTGTAACTTAATTTGTCTTAAATCTTTGGATAAATTAGTCTAAGTAGGTTAAAACTTTAACGTAAACTGTTTAGAACTTTTTGAAAGTTAAAAAAGTTTAGAAATTAACTATCTAACGTGCTTATATATGCTGATCTAAAGAGTTTATCTCTATCTCTGTTAAATCATTCGATAAATTAGTTTAAATAGGTTAAAACTCTAAAATAAACTGTTTAAAGCTTTTTGAAAGTTAAAAAAGTTTAGAAATAAACTATCAAAACTGTTTAATTAAGCTTATCTAAAGAGTTTAATAACTTTATCAGTCTTAAATCTTTGGATGAATTAGTCTAAATAGGTTAAAACTCTAAAATAAACAGTTTAGAGCTTTTTGAAAGTTAAAAAGTTTAGAAATTAGCTATCAAAATTGCTAATTAATCTTATCTAAAGGGTTTAATAATTTCATTTGTCTGAAATCCTTGGATAAATTAGTTTATACGTTAAAACTCTAAAATAAACCGTTTAGAGCTTTTTGAAAGTTAAAAATGTTTAGAAATTAACTATCAAAACTGTTTAATTAAGATTATCTAAAAAGTTTAATAACTTTATCTGTCTTAAATCTTTGGATAAATTAGTGAAAATAGGTTAAAACTCTAAAATAAACAGTTTAGAGCTTTTTGAAAGTTAAAAAAGGTTAGAAATTAACTATCAAATCTGCTTAATTAAGCTTATCTAAAGAGTTTAATAACTTTATCTATCTTAAATTTTTGTATAAATTAGTCTTAATAGGTTAAAACTCTAAAATAAACAGTTAAGAGCTTTTTGAAAGTTAAAAAAGTTTAGCAATTAACTATCAAAACTGCCTAATTAAGCTTATGTAAAGAGTTTTATAACTTTATTTGTCTTAAATCTTTGGATAAATTAGACTAAATAGGTTAAAACTCTAAAGTAAACTGTTTGGAACTTTTTGAAAGTTAAAAAAGTTTAGAAATTAACTATCTAAAGTGCTTATATATTCTGATCTAAAGAGTTTATTAACTCTATCTCTGTTAAATCTTTCGATAAATTAGTTTAAATAGGTTAAAACTCTAAAATAAACTGTTTAGAGCTTTTTGAAAGTTAAAAACGTTTAGAAGTTAACTATCAAAACTGTTTAATTAAGCTGATATAAAGAGTTTAGTAAGATTATCTGTCTTAAATCTTTGGATAAATTAGTCTAAATAGGATAAAACTCTAAAATAAACTGTTTAGAGCTTTTTGAAAGTTAAAAAGTTTAGAAATTGACTATCAAAACTGCTTAATTAAGCTAATCTAAAGAGTTTAGTAGTTTTATCTGTCTTAAATATTTAGATAAACTAGTCTAAATAGGTTAAAAATGTAAAATAAACTGTTTAGAGCTTTTTGAAAGTTTATAAAGTTTAGAAATTACCTATCAATACTGTGTAATTAAGGTGATCTAAAGGGTTTAAAAACTTTATCTGTCTTAAATCTTTGGATAAATTAGTGAAAATAGGTTAAAACTCTAAAATAAACTGTTTAGAGCTTTTTGAAAGTTAAAAAGTTTAGAAATTAACTATCAAAACTGCTTAATTAAGCTTATCTAAAGAGTTTAATAACTTTATCTGTCTTAAATCTTTGGATAAATTAGTGAAAATAGGTTAAAACTCTAAAATAAACAGTTTAGGGCTTTTTGAAAGTTAAAATGTTTAGAAATTAACTATCAAAACTGTCTAATTAAGCTTATCTTAAGAGTTAAATAACTTTATCTGTCTTAAATCTTTGGATAAATTAGTCTAAATAGGTTAAAACTCAAAAATAAAAAGTTTAGAGCTTTTTGAAAGTTAAAAAGTTTAGAAATTAACTATCAAAACTGTTTAATTAAGCTTATCTAAAGAGTTTAATAACTTTATCTGTCTTAAATCTTTGTATAAATTAGTCTAAATAGGTTAAAACTCTAAAATAAACAGTTGAGAGCTTTGTGAAAGTTAAGAAAGTTTAGCAATTATCTATCAAAACTGCCTAATTAACCTTATGTAAAGAGTTTTATAACTTTATTTGTCTTAAATCTTTGGATAAATTAGACTAAATAGGTTAAAACTCTAAAGTAAACTGTTTAGAACTTTCTAAAATTAAAAAAGTTTAGAAATTAACTATCTAAAGTGCTTATATATGCTGATCTAAAGAGCTTATTAACTCTATCTCTGTTAAATCTTTCGATAAATTAGTTTAAATAGGTTAAAACTCTAAAATAAACTGTTTAGAGCTTTTTGAAAGTTAAAAAAGTTTAGAAATTAACTATCAAAACCGCTTAATTAAGGTGAAACAAAGAGTTTAATAACTTTATCTATCTTAAATCTTTGGATAAATTAGTGAAAATAGGTTAAAACTCTAAAATAAACAGTTTAGACCTTTTTGAAAGTTAAAAAGTTTAGAAATTAACTATCAAAATTGCTTAACTAAGCTTAACTAAAGAGTTTAATAACTTTATTTGTCTTAAATCTTTGGATAGACTAGTCTAAATAGGTTAAAACTCAAAAATAAAAAGTTTAGACCTTTTTGAAAGTTAAAAACTTTAGAAATTAACTATCAAAACTGTTTAATTAAGCTTATCTAAAGAGTTTAATAACTTTATCTGTCTTAAATCTTTGGACAAATTAGTCTAAATAGGTTAAAACTCTAAAATAAACAGTTGAGAGCTTTGTGAAAGTTAAGAAAGTTTAGAAATTAACTATCAAATCTGCTTAATTAAGCTTATCTAAAGAGTTTAATAACTTTATCTATCTTAAATTTTTGTATAAATTAGTCTAAATAGGTTAAAACTCTAAATAAACTGTTTAGAGCTTTTTGAAAGTTAAAAAGTTAGAAATTAACTATCAAAACTGCTTAATTAAGCTGATCTAAAGGGTTTAATAACTTAATTTGTCTGAAATCTTTGGATAAATTAGATTAAATTGGTTTATCTCTAAATTAGACTGTTTAGAGCTTTTTGAAAGTTAAAAATGTTTAGAAATTAACTATCAAAGCTGCTTAAATAAGCTGATCTAAAGAGTTTAGTAAGTTTATCTCTCTTAAATCTTTGGATAAATTAGTCTAAATAGGTTAAAGTCCAAAATAAACAGTTTAGAGCTTTTTGAAATTTAAAAAAGTTTAGAAATTAACTATCAAAACTGCTTAAACAAGCTGATATAAAGAGTTTAGTAAGTTTATCTGTCTTAAATATACTAATGAAGTAGTCTAAATACGTTAAAACTCTAAAATAAACTGTTTAGAGCTTTTTGAAAGTTAAAAAAGTTTAGAAATTAACTATCAAAACTGTTTAATTAAGCTTATCTAAAGAGGTTAATAACTTTATCTGTCTTAAATCTTCGGATAAATTAGTAAAAATAGGTTAAAACTCTGAAATAAACTGTTTAGAGCTTTTTGAAAGTTAAAAACGTTTAGAAGTTAACTATCAAAACTGCTTAAATAAGCTGTTCTAAAGAGTTTAGTAAGATTATCTGTCTTAAATCTTTGGATAAATTAGTCTAAATAGGATAAAACTCTAAAATAAACTGTTTAGAGCTTTTTGGAAGTTAAAAAGTTTAGAAATTGACTATCAAAACTGCTTAATTAAGCTAATCTAAAGAGTTTAGTAGTTTTATCTGTCTTAAATATTTAGATAAACTAGTCTAAATAGGTTAAAAATGTAAAATAAACTGTTTAGAGCTTTTTGAAAGTTTATAAAGTTTAGAAATTACCTATCAATACTGTGTAATTAAGGTGATCTAAAGGGTTTAAAAACTTTATTTGTCTGAAATCTTTGGATCAATTAGTCTAAATAGGTTAAAACTTTAAAATAAACTGTTTAGAGCTTTTTAAAATTTAAAAAGTTACAGAAATTCAGTATCAAAACTGCTTAATTAAGCTTATCTAAAGAGTTTAATAACTTTATCTGTCTTAAATCTTTGGATAAATTAGTCTAAATAGGTTTAAACTCTAAAATAAACTGTTTAGAGCTTTTTGAAAGTTAAAAAAGTTTAGAAATTATTTTTTGAAGCTGCTTAAATAAGCTGATCTAAAGAGTTTATAGTAAGTTTAACTCTCTTAAATCTTTGGACAAATTAGTCTAAATAGGTTAAAACTCTAAAATAAACAGTTTAGAGCTTTTTGAAAGTTAAAAAAGCTTAGAAATTAACTATCAATACTGTTTAAATAAGCTGATCTAAAGAGTTTAATGACTTTATCTGTCTTAAATCTTTGGATAAATTAGTCTAAATAGGATAAAAATTAAAAATAAACAGTTTAGAGCTTTTTGAAAGTTAAAAACGTTTGGAAATTAACTATCAAAACTGCTTAATTAAGCTTATCTAAAAAGTTTAATAACATTATCTGTCTTAAATCTTTGGATAAATTAGTCTACATAGGTTAAAACTCTAAAATAAACAGTTTAGAGCTTTTTGAAAGTTATAAAAGTTTAGAGCACAGACTAATTACACCTTATTATCTACAGGTAATGTTCCAACTGTTATTAACAATTTTAAGGTACTCTGATTTTAGGCAAATGGTCTCCATGAACATTTCAATCAAATGATCCAAAACATGTTGGTAAAGTTTGTTTGTTCAAAGAAGATTTATTGGAGTTCCTACCTTGACACATGTATGTTTGCATATAACACATCAAGACAAGAATCCACCAAGTTTACACCATTTGAATTAATGTTTGGTAGAAAAGCCACATTGCCAATAGATATAAATGTATGAAAAAAGGAACCCACAGAGGTGTTGACAAATTACTTGGAGAGTAAAGATAATATTGATCATCAGGAGAAAAAATTGTAGGAGTTAGAGGAACCCAAAACCAACATATTAGCTGCTCAGAAAAAGCAAAAAGAGACCTATAATAGGAAGAGGGCAATAGTTACCCAACATGCAGTGGGTACCTTTGTGTTAGTGAAAGATTTCATGAGAAAGAAACAAAAAGGTGGCAAATCAGACCAGAAGTGGTTGGGGCCATACAAAATCAAGAAGACCCTTCCTAGGGGTATTTATGTGATATCTTTACTCAATGATCCATCAAAGATAAGGAGTGTGAGTGGAGCTCATATCAAGGTATATACACCAAGCCTACAAATGTGCAAACTAACACCAGTGAACAATCGCAAGAAAAGAGTGGATCTGAACATTATAGCTCTCAACCGTCTAAGTCAAGATCTTTATCTCAACCTTACAAAGGCTCTTACTCCAAACATCAATTCTTTGATAATTCTAATAGCTCTCAACTGTCTCATGTAAGCTATAATGAACTTCAACTCTCTATTGGGTCTCAGTCTTTTGAAGATTTTCACTCAAGCAACTCCAATAATTTTCATTTATCAAATTTCCATCATCCAGGATCTCACTTGACTGATGTCTCCCATCCAAGCATTGATGATTCTAAGTTGTCTTCTGTCTCCTTAAACAATGATGATCATGATTTTGGAATGGGTGATGCTTTTATAGATTGTACACCCATGTCATGTCATAATTTATTCTATAGCTCCTCTCTCTATGAATGAGGTTTTCAACCTTTCTTCTTTCTAATTGACATTGTTCTTCCATCACCAATAAAGCATCAACTTTGTCAGTGCTGTGATAATTCATTTCATTCATCAACCAAACCTTCTCCACAGTCAACCAGACCGGAACTACACCAGCTCAACAAACCTTCTTCCCAGCCATCTACCAAATCGACTCTTCAGTCATCAACCAGACCTTCTCTGCAGTTTACCAAATCCAAAGTACTCCAGCCAACCAAACCTTGTCTCCAGTCATCAATTAAATCTAATCTTCAATCATCTCCCAAACCACTCCAGTCACTTGATAAGCTTTCTCCAACCAATTCAAGGATGTAGAAATTATCTTTAGCTGCTGTTTGAGATTTTAAGACAAGAAAGAAACAAAGAGAACTGAAATGTGCTTAATCTGCACATGTTTCAGAAGGTATTGGACTTTAACACTTTATCTAATTTCTTTTTATTTGTAGTTTGTGAAGATCTCAAGCATCAATCACTGACAACCAACAAGGAAGACAACTATTGGATAAAAGAGTTATGTCTATTTAAGACAGATAGGGAGTTTCTGAGAGGTGGCAAATGGCTGTTGTAACTGCCAGTCAGCACCTTCTTAAGGAATTATATCCACATGTTGGTGGTCTCCAACCTACAACATTAGGCCTTACACTTGGATTTGTTGTACAAAAAACTGAATTTGTCCAAATTCTTAATTTAAGGGATAACCATTTGGTGACAGTAAGCAACATTGGATGTCCACCAGCAACAATACAAGTTTTTGACTCTTTGCCAAACATAGATTTGCCACCTCATGCTAAGGCACAAATTATAGCAATTAAGTGTGTGAAGGAGGGAAATATTTTTTTAGAGTTTGTGTCAGTGCAAGAACAATATGGTCACTCTGATTGTGGTGTATTTGAAATAGCTTTTGCCACATCTCTATGTGTTGGACATAGTCCCGCTAAAACCACATAATACAACACTTCCTACGGCCTCACCTACTTCAATGTTTAGAAGGAATCTTACAGAATTCCCATCTCTACAGAGAAATCATAAGTAGGATATTTACGAAATGAAGTGGTGGTACCGATATTTTGTGAATGTAGAGAACCAGAAAGTGGGAGGATGGTTCAGTGTGATCAGTGTCAAGAGTGGTTTCATGATGATTGTGTAACTGTACCTGATGTTGTTTGGCCATGGAAAGGAAATAATATTAGCTGGCTCTGTAAAGCCTGTACCAAGTAATGATAGTATTATTTTTTGTAAAAAATAAAGACTGTAAAGATACTTATGATGATTCATTATTATAGTCGTATCAAGACCAAGCACACTTTACAAACATTTTTTCAGGTAAAGCCTGTATTAACCAATAATAGTATTTCACTTTTGTAAAGAAATAAACAATGAACAGTTAATCATTAAGATGATTGTGTGTTGTTATTCGGGTGGTACCATATTCTTCATCACATAGGACCAGTCTGAGGACCGAAATTTTTGGACCCTGTGGCGGACCATTTTCTTCAAGGTAGGACCAATTTTACATGGAGAACTGGTCTTAGGACTATTTTTTAAATTAAATTTTTGGTCCCCGGGCATTTTTTGAGGGGGGCCATTTTTCCAGTGACAGTTCATTAAAATTGTTGTTGTAATCAACATGGTACATGTTTCATATAATAATTACAGGAGGGGCAAGGCCCCCTTTTATAATGTTGGAGGCCTAGTCCCCCTTGCACCCCTGGTTTCTACTACCCTGCCAAAGGGCTACTACAGCTCCATTGATTTGTCCCCAAAGCTAAATCTGACAAAAATTGAAGCTAGCTTATTTTGGTTCACAGGACCAAAATGTCAATGAAATGCTAATGAACTGTTAACAATATAATAAAATTATAATGTTAACACCATATACATGATATTTGTACATGACACGGCAGCTGCTGCTTCAGAAGTCTGCTTTAAATTATTGTGAAGTCATCTATTATTATATCGTAGTGGGTGTGGTTCTCACAATTTATAAGGGGTGTGGCTTTTTTCCCCAAACTTACTTTGAAAAAGTTGGCACCTATATATAATACCTATGGAAACATACTAGCACGTAGTTGACATGATGTGACATCACACATTTACTAACTTTTATAAGCAAGTTGTTTGGTACTCCCGTATTGTCAATTAGTACGTGAATTAGCCAGCAAACAGTAAAACTTTTCTCTCGTTAAACAGAAAGCTGACTTATCAAAATGTGACCACACCTTCTGGAATGTTAATAAATTTCTTGCAATGCTCCGTAGCAACATCATAGCTCGGCTTAATCTGCCTGGCATATCATTTATAAATAACTTCGAAACTGCAGCGAGGTTCAGCACTTTAGTGCCTTTTATTAATTTTTCATCAGATTCCAACGTAACTTTGGTCTCATATGCATAATGGACTGATGCAGTTTAATGACCAGTAGAGAACAGATGGCAACACATCTTTTTTAAAGACTTGTTCTCTTTTGATGTCTTTGCTCTTGCTATTTGTGTCATGGGCTTACGTTGATGATAACAATGCACAATGTAGTACACTCATTTACCACTGAGGTTACTGCTTACACCCTCTTGTGTAAACTCAGAATAATTATGAACGTACTTGAAGGCTTTGCGTATTGCAGTCGAACCAATAAATCTCCGCCCAAGTCCACCCATTTATTGTTATGTTTGCTCCTCCCATTCATCCTCCACCTCCGTGATATGGCTACAGCATCTGAGAATAGCGAGAATGGATCGGAGGTCAAAAGAGAAGAATCTGGTATGGTACCAGTAATTTTACTTTTATTAATGAAAAATTGTTACTTATATTAAATTACTTGGATATATTGGGAGCTTATACTTAATCTTTGACCATAAGAGGCTTGATGTTGTGGTCGTCTATATTTGTGCCTATTTCATCGTTCTAAGTTAGTGGTTATGTTTATTCTCATAGACATGGTATATATATATGATGTGTTATATTTCTATATTTCTTGGGAAGCATTAAATTGACAACCCCAGGAATTTGGATAAGTATGACATGTAAGCTTAGTACCTTGTAATGGAAGGAGTGTATGCAATGATTGTTAGTTGATTAATGACCTTCCTTTAATTATTTCTTGCTATATTAATGGTTCCTCCAAATGTGGTATTTTACAAGGCTGGCATCTAATATCATGTTTTAGAATGACTTTTTATCGTAGTGACCTTTTCATTTTTATAAACAAGCAAAGGTTTAAGGTCAAAAGCCACTGGACTGTTTTGATTCCTCTAAGTAGTAAAGGAATTTCCAAGTTAGACAAAAGTTGAGATCTAATCGTCCTTGTTTGTGTTTATTATTTGTTGTAGTCAAGGTTATATTCACTTGTATTTTGCTAGCCCTGTTACTTGTAGCTTCTGTATTTTCTTTGCTGTTTTTGTATAGACGTTTTTTGTCATTTCAATTTTTCACTTCCAAATAGTCTAAGATACATAGCATTGTCATAGCATATTGCAGTAGTCTTGACAAAGACAAGGAATACAAAGTTCTGTCCACACCTATAGCAATTGCATTATTAACAATTAATCATCACTCAATGTTGTTCTCCATAGAAGGTACTTCAGAGTGATAGTTTGGTTAGCTTGGATATCACTATTCCTTGTCAGACTGTTTTCATTATCTTATGGCAATGATTGTTAGGAATTCTTGAGCTAAGGTATTGATGTTGTGAATCATATTGGTTGTTAACATTTTATTTAAACTAATTTTTGGTCTTTTGGTAAAGACATTAGTTGAAATGATACATTTATGTTATGAATAATTGAGTGTCTCTTTCCTTTTAGCAGGAGGTGCTGCATCTGCAATTAAACATCAAAGTGTCCTAGATAAACAGATGGCTTTCCTTTCTGGTAAGAAACTACTTCCATAGAAATACGATAATCCAAGTCATGATAATACCTTACCTTGCAAGTGGGAAAAATAGTAGTGTTGGTAAAATTAATAATTGAATAATTAGTGTTTCAGCATTTCTAGGCCTTATGACAAAATTATAAATTGCACTAGAAATAGTACAAGAACAAAAGGTAGCTTGAAGTGAATACAGACTTTTGAAAGATTATTTTGCTTATAACAATGACCACCTGTCCCACACAGTGAACCCATACATCAACTATACTGCAGTTGCATTAGTATGTCTTGCAGATGTTTACAACATAGCTTTATGTATTTGGTGTATTGTTTTATGTCTCATCAAGTAGAATGATACTGATAGTCTTTGTAAGTATACATTATGCCTTTATTGTGGGAATACTTTGCTTTTATGTCTTTCGCTACTACCTCTTAGGTTTCAGTCTAATTTTTTGTAAGGTATGTCAACCTTGTTACTTGATAAATAATCATTTCAGTGAATTATTACCAAATATTCATCTATTGTAAGGATATATATATATATATATGTTTCAGAAGTGCATTTTAGCTCTTTTTGAGCAGTAATGGTATTCAATGCAATATTAATTAATGATACAAACAATGGAATGTTCAGGAAAGCACCTACTACAACTTGTACCTTAGTTATTGGTATCTATTGTGTAGGCTGAGAATCAAAGCATTTTCTCTCTTTGAGTAATAATGTCGTAATACTGGTATGCCCATCTAATACCCTCTACATTTGTAAAAATAGGTGTTTCAGCAGTACAATTTATTTCATCTTTTGGTTAATTGGTTAAATTATACTATTATGCTTTGCTAACAGGATGTGAAAGTGTATACTTCTTTTCTATGATGATAAAAGCACACTGTACTAGTTAAGCTATACAGCTAGGCTAATGTTCTCATAATGTGTCAAGCTGTTTGACAGTTTGTACATTTACATGTACACGGGATTCTCATTATAAAACCTTATATGCATTAATACAATTATAATGGCTGTTCATAGCTCAACATTATAAGGGATGTCACAAAGATGTATTTGTAAGCACTTTAAAAGTTCTTTCAAAAATGTTCATGTCAAAAAACTTCAGTGTCAATCCATTAAAAAAACAAGTAAGGTTGTATGGATGGCAATAGCATCATCCTTACTTGTAGCCCTTGACATGCATATTGACTTTGATGACTTTTCCATCATTACTAAGGAATAGTACTTGATTTCTTAGTGTGTTCAAAGTTTGAATACCTTCTTAGTCACCTGTACATTTGTGACTTTTGATCACATACAACAATGAAGATTAAAGCCAACGAAAAGCAATTATATGGAGCACCCTGCTCTAGAGGACAAATATCAAGTGGTCAGATTTGATTCTTAAACCTGCGATCGATTCCATAAATGATTCCTTAATCGATTATTTGGAGCAGGTGTTGCTATCTACATCATTCTGAAAATGTTAGCCATAATGTTTAAGATTTTAAAATTTAAGGGCTAGGGTACAGTTTCAGGCTGTTATTGATTGAAACTGTGTGCTAAACCCTAGAACCTTAACTGTAAACCCTAAGCTTGTATACCTAACATCGTCGGGATGATGTACATGCCAAACCAACTCCTAATAATCAATAGTGGAATCAGTTACGAAATCAGTTTTTAAAAATTATACGTATTTTTAAAGCTAATATGAATTCATTTTACATAATCAAGGATAGAATTTAGTCACATATCACGAATCCCTTTGTATGATCAAATTGTTTTTTGTGTGAACTATGACTTTAAAAAGGGGCTGCAATATGTTATTCTCAGTTTTCAATTCTGTTCTTAGAGATCATGTCAAGTTTGTTTGTAAGCAAGGTCTATTTAGATATAGGCTCTAAAGTTTTATTCCATGAAAACCTCTTATTAGAGGTGCTAACATCCTATACGAAGTAGGTTCTTTCACTAATAACACAAGCAGTGCTGAGTCTGAAATACTAGTTTGTGTATATTGTTTATATATGTGCATTAACAAATCAGTAATGATCATTCTATAACTATAATATACATGATGTATGGTGTAAAACAACATTTGGCTTACAGTATTTATAAAGGATAATGTAATGATGGCATTGAGAAAAATAGAAACTAATGTAAGGCTTATTGTTTAGATTTACATGTGAAAAAAGCATAACAGCAATATCAGATGAGTTGTACAGGAATTAAAAGAGATTTAAGCAGTCTATGTCACATGTAAATTGAATTTTATTATGATTTTTATACTTTTTACCCATTAAAAAGTAATGCATGACACATTGTAACAATGTCTAAACTATGATTTTACACCTGTATAGGTGGCCGACATGAAGGCTGCGCAATTCTCTCCTTTACAAGTAATGGATTACGACTCTTGGAAGGAGATGAGGAACAATGGAAAGAACTGGACATAACATTAAACTATTTCAAATCGCTTTTGAAGTATGATTTGTAATAAATTTGTTTATCAATTTACACATCCATTATGAATTGACTCATGTATTTTTTGCAATTGTAGTTCTGAAGAAGACAGCAAAGGTGTTGTTATACTTATTGATTGTCGTAAGAGTAGCCAAATGATGGTTATAAAGGCACTGATTGAAAAAATTGCTGTGAGTTGTTTTATCTAGCATAAGGATATATGTATAGGATACATTCTAATGGGATGATTGCTTCTTAGTCAGGGATGTATGAAACTTAATTGTTCTGAGTAATAACTCTGGTACAAAAATTGTTTTTAAATAACAGTACATAGTCACTGTCTCTTAGATCAGTTCTATCAAGACCAGAGTAGGAATAGAAGTATGAAAATCCCTATGTTGTAAGTAGCCACTAATAAAATCATGTTATAACTTAGAACTGATTTACCATTCAACAACAGAAATGCCAGAGCTATAATTGCAAATGTTATATGTGTTCTGTCATGACAAAAAGGTGTAATCGGTATCAGTAGTTTATGTACCACAATAGTATAAATACTGTTCCCTATACCCTGAATGAAATTTAACCAAAAATATTATCCTAAGATTTTTCATGGTGTTAGTTTTGGAGTATGAGTTTTAGAGCTTATTGATGATGTTACTAAGGAACATTTCAGCAAGCTAGAAGGAATTTTCAGACAACACTAAAAATGAATTTAAAAATTTAAAAGAGTGTATATCAATAGTTAATGTACATTAATTTGTCATTTTCAATGGTGACTCATACTACATGTGAGGATTTTTTCATAGCAGTGGCCTAGGAACTGTAGCAACTGTTGTCACCTAAAATATCAGTCTGTGCACCACAGTAGTAATAATTAATACTGCTTCTTATATCTTAATTAATCTATCATTATTATTGGTATAAGAGTACTGATTTTACATGATGTTCTAGTAATTTTGGTTGCTACAATATAGATAGGCAGCATTGCTAAAGGAACTTTTTGTGGGCATTCCAATCATTTATAATATATATGTACACAGTCTTCTACATGAAAATTCTTAAATTTCAGGCAGCAATAAATAGAATTGTCTCCACAGAACTGTATCATTCTGTTGCTTTTCAGTGCCTCCTTTAACCATTGGCATTCTTGCTTCATAGATGCTTCCTGTACCTGCATCCCTGATTAATCCTCAATGTATTGTTCTACTGTATTGTCTAGTCATTATAACTACTGTTTGTTTGATTTTTTTGAATTTGCTGCCATCTTTACATTCATATTTGCTTGTACATTGACTGTGGATTTCTTTTCTTTTAGTCTGAAGATTTTCCTCTTCATTGTCACTCACTCTTTCTTTATAAGAGTTCTACATTAAGTCAGTTCTCACAAATAAGCAATTATTTCTCTAAAAACAAGCCCAAACTCACAACAGCAGAAATCAAAGAAAAGTTAAAGGTACAATATGAATAATGTTTCATGTTTAGTGATATTACATTGCACTAATCTCAAAGGTGATCTCTGTTCGAGACAAAGAAGAGCTTTTTCAAAATATTCCATCAGAAAGTCTGACTGAAGAATTTGGAGGTACACTCTCATATAACCATCAACAGTGGATCAGAAACAATGTGGTCAGTTTTAGTCATGATATAATGTATTTCTTGCTGTAATAAATTAAAATCACGATAGTGCAGAATTGTCACTGCAGTAGTGATGTAGGTTTCTTTGCATTGGCTTACTGCACTACATAAGAGCTTCCTAAATAATTAGAATATAAATAGGCGACAGGATTGTATGAAGACTTCTTTACTTTAGGCAAGTGATGCAGGTGGTAGATGGTGTTAAAAACTATAGCCATAGCAAGTGCCAGTTTAACCATAATGGGTGTGGCATTGACAGTCACAGTCAATTGGCAGTTTTATAAGATTCTTTTCCTTTGCTATCTTGAATGTTTTGTAGACTTAGTGTAGCTTTTGTATTGCTTACTTAATGTTACTCATAGACAGCAACAGCTCCTTCTAGATGTAACTACTTACTATACAACTGTTGTTCAAGAAGGTGAAAACAGTTTTCCAGTTTTGTAAGTAATTGAATTTTATTTTATTGGAGCAAACAATTTCTGTCAAGTTTGGTAGCTGTGGACTCTGTTGTTATCAATATAGGGCAGTTCAAAGTACATTTCTATCCAACAGACAAACAAACACACACACACACAAAGTAATTTCTGTAACCTTGCTAATGCATTAGTGGCAAGGATTAATACTTTACCTCTTTCTAAATTTAGATGTTAAAATGTTTTCTTTCTATTATGAATTCCATTTTGACTTTACCATAAAGTAATTACTTTAAAGTCTTTACAAAGTTAAGATTAAAGTTCTAGTGCTTAAAGGTAACTATCTATCGCTTGGATGTGATAGACATTCTGATTTAGCATGTATTATTTTCCATGACTAAATTCATTCCAATATAATTTAATCAAAATTTCAACAGATGCAATTTTTTGCAATTAGTATAGTTGTTGATAAATTGGCACATGCAGTTGTGAGCATAATTGAGGTATTTGATTTTGAGGTAATTGATATGAGAAGGAACTCAATTCTGACTCCAGATCTCATGGTAGAATAAAATATCAACAAGCTGAAATGTCCATTATGATGATAAATACAATTCACACTAGCAATTTGTGGTACATGGATACACATTTTGTAGTTATAGAGAACCAAGAAAAGTTTTATTGATATATATATTAAAAAATATATTATACAATATATATTATAAAAATATATATTGTATTGGACATGGATGGGGCAAACATTCCTATGTATGAATTCCCATTCCAATGTATTTGAGTGTTTGAATTAATATTAATCAATGAATGTTCTAGTGGCTACTAATAGCACCTTTAATCTGCCACAAATATTGTGCTAAATACCATACTTATAAATACTAGTGTGAGTTTTACATGTATTAGCCTTACCAGATTTTTAGTTCAGTTCTTAGTTTCAGTGGTTCTGTCAAATTTGTCTTAGATTTTAGTTCCCTCATCAACCCTTAGTCAGTCTCTCTGTCTGTGGAAATGTTTGTACAGATGAGACCATGCACAAGAGCACTCTTACTAAATAACAGAATAAAAAGAGGTAGATGTTTGACATAAGATAATTGCTCTTAAAAATCTTTTTAGAATCACAGTAATTTTACTAATCTTGACCATGTTCTTTGTCTGGCAGTAACTCCAATGGTTATTGAGATATTACAGCTCAATGTCAACTAACTACTATTTCTAAAAGGAAAAACAAGTTTCAAAAACACAAACTTCATTAAAACACTTTCTTCTTGTAATAATGTTTCTCATGTTCATTTTGATCATTTACAGTACATATACTACTTACAGCTGTTGAAAAACAGGAAGAATTATGTGTTTGACCAACTTGATACTGTTCAGTTTTTGCTTAAGTTGTTAGTCTGCTCAGGCATTATCAAACTGTATATTCTCATTTCTGTGATTCTATTAGCCATCCCCACACTACTACCACTACAGTGTCTCTAATAAATCATATTCATTTCCTCATTCTAGTTGTATGAAAAAGTTAAACAATTACATGAACAGATCCTTCTAAAATTCCCTGATGTTCGAGATGGTTTGAATGATTTTGAAGTTCCACAGAATGTCAAAGATGCTGAAAGATTGATGACTCAGCATTTGAAATTAAAAGAATATTTTGTTAATTTTTTTGCTGAAGTTGATGTGTGTATTGATGAATTAACATCTAATTTATCAGAACAGCCTCAAGACACCGCACATTCTGCTGCTGTTGAAGTCACTACATTGCCATCTACTACAGTCTTGGCTTACCTAAATCAGTATGTTAATGAGTAGTTGAATGAATGAAGAGACAAATGGACTGAGATGTGTGGACAAATAAATGCATAAAATGATTATAAAGGGTTTGTGTTTGTTGCTTCTCGTTAGAACTAATGAAGAAATACATGAGGAACAGGCAGAATTTGAAAAGTTTTGGGCTATGCACAAATCACGTTTAGATCATATCATGCGTACTTGTCACTACAAGAGAACAGTAGAGAAAGTGAGATCATACAATTAACTAGTTCTGATTTGTTCCTATTTTTGACAAGGTTGGACACCTTATTCAAGGGCACATTGATGACTTGACACATACTGAACTGATTATTGGAGAGACCTTAGAAATAGCTTTAGAGCTAGGAGAAAAACATGAAGTGTTTGTATCAACCTGTAAAGAAGTAAGTATCAAATTCTTGTAGACAAATGTATTCTATTTTTATATTATGTAGAGGATGGACATACACATGAAAGAGATACATGATGAACAGACTGAGTTGTCCAAGGTGCCTGGTGGAGATGACACAAAAAATCAAGTCCTTGTTCAAGATCTAGAGAGAGTGAAGCAGATGATACAATCACTGACTGAACTATATCAGGAACTTATGAAATTATGCCAACAAAAACGAGACTTGTTCATTGTTGCTGTAAAATTTCACATGGCAGTTCGTCAGGTATTTAGTTGTAACTACATCTTTAAAGATAATATATCAAACTATTAGTGTACAGTACTACTTTCTTGGCAGGATAAGTTAGGTATTAACACACTACTTTTGTCTAACTTAGTGTGAGCAATGGTGTTCCAGTGTTAAAGAATTTATAGAGGTACAACCATCAGATGAAATCTCTCCAACTCGTGCCAGTCACTTAGTGGAAGAGGCAGACCATATTATGAAACAAATGACACAACGTCAACTTAATGCAATAAAAGAGTTTGCCAGTTGTTTACCAGAGAAACAGGTCAAGAAATTAATGAATAAAACCATCAGCAGGTATTTTTATTAATGATGTCAGTTATCCTGTATGTCATTTACATCAAATAGGTGCAAGAATAGTCGTGAAAAGCTTGAACAACATAAGACAAAACTATTGCAGCTGGTCGCACTCAACTATGCCCCACCAACACTTCCTCAAGAAGTAAATTCAGAGCCCCAATCAGAGGTATAGATCGTGCTTGTCACAACATGAATGTTATTGCACTCATTACAATAGCTGGATAACACACCTCAAGTAGATGTCTGCTCTGATCCATCATCCCACAATGACGCTGGGTCTCCAACCAAGTCTATCAAGTCTGTTGGGTCTTCTGAACCTGACTCTGGCAATGTAAGTCCAAAATGTGTGCATCCACTTTTGTATATTATATTTTCTATTTCTCTACTACTCACCCACCCACCCATTCACACACACACACACACACACACACACACACACACACACACACACACACACACACACACACTATTGTACTAGCCTCTTTCATGGACTGCAGAGTACATGGATGAAGAGAGCGATCCATCTGTGTTAAGAAAACGAGAATTTGTCTACAAAGAAGTTGTATCTACGGAGAAGGACTATATTGATGATCTCAAAATCATATTGGATGTATATATTTTCTTATAGACTGTTTGAATTATCATTTCTTTTTTTCTATACATATAGAGCTACTACAATGAGATGGTACCTGAGGATAGAATACCTCTAAGATTAAGAGGAAAAAGAGACATAATTTTTGGAAATTTAGAACAAATTTTTAAATTCCACAATGAGTAAGACTGTTCTGTTGATGATACAATTAGACATTAAGTATTAGTTTGATAGGCTGTTGTAGAAGAATAGACTGACTTTGATAGGTTTACATTTTTACATGATTCATTACATTGTTATATACTTTTAAAGCAGCAATATTAATTATCTTATTTGTAAGACACTGTAGTTGTACACTCAGGAGTATATTCTTGTTGTAATAACTACCATGATATTTTTATAGAACTTTTTTGCAACAGCTGGAACTGTATGTAGAGCATCCTGAGAGAATTGGGTCATGTTTCATTAAACATGTAAGACTATTGATTTTTATTTCTATGCATATACTGTATATTCTTTGTCTAGAGCTCAGAGTTTCAACTGTATTCTAGCTATTGCCAAAACAGACCAAATTCTGAGGCTCTTTTAATTGAAAGTCCAGAGTGTCAGTCCTTTTTTAAAGTAACAAACACAATATATTCTATATTATGTCTATTGATTGCTCTAGGAAATTCAACTTCGCTTGGCCCACCAACTTCCTTTAAACTCGTACCTGATTAAACCAATTCAACGAATCACTAAGTACCAGTTACTACTGAAAGTAAATCATATTTTACATTGTTTGATAGTTGCTTTGAAATGAAGGTGTATGTATCTTATGTGTTGTCATTTGTTCTTTCTAGGACATGATCAAGTGTTCTGCTAAAACTACTAAGGCATTATGTAATCTTCAAACAGCTCTCAATATTATGTTACAAGTTCTAAAGAATCTCAATGATTCCTTACATGTTGTGGGTCTTAAAGGCTTTCCAGTAAGTCTTAACTGTTTTTTACAAAATGAAAGCAAATGCATCTGTTATTAACCTTAGGGTGCATTAGCAGAGCAAGGAAGGCTGTTGGTACATGTCAGTACTTGGTGTGTTCCATTGACATATTAATTACTACTCATTTTCTAGGATCCCTTTCAAGTCTGGGAGATGACAGGTCACTCTAGAAACCTTCTATCTCGTAGTCATGAGCGACATGTCTTCCTTTTCGAGAGGATTCTTATTTTCAGTAAAAAGAAAGAAGAAGTTGCTCAACAGAAACACAAGGAGAAGAAGTCAGATTCATATTTTTATAAAAGTCACTTACAGGTATAATTATATTATGCAAAAGCATACGAAGTAACAATTAATGACATCACTCATTACATAGATTATATAGACTATGTTCACTTTAATTGTATTCTAATAATTTTTCCTTTTTCTAGTTAGCAGACATTCAGCTTAAAGAACATCTTGATGATAATCCATTAGCTTTTGTTGTGTCACTACATGGACAAGCTAGAATGTATAAATTACAGGTGAATATTTGTGTTGAAAATATCTTTACTCTTCTTAGGCTACTAGTAAGAATGTATGTGAAATGTGGGTATCTGAACTCAGACGGTTGCTTAGCAACCAGTTTCGATTACTAAAAGGTACAGATTTAATTACAAATAGTTATAGTAACATTCTTAATTACAGATGTTGTACTCCAGTCTGGTACATTGGACAGAGCAACTGCTGATAAATTTGCAAAAATGAGCAAAGCATCGAAAGGTTTTTTATTTCATTATTTAATATTATAATTATTATTACCAGGTAAAATAAAGTTATTTCCTGATGAAATCTCTGATAAAGACAGATATTTGGAACCTAAAAAGTCATTTAGGTATGTACATATTTCATAATAGATATACATATTGCAAACTTGTCTGTTTGTTGACATTGAGTACTATTTTAATACCCTTACTGATACCCAAAGGGTTGGGAAACTCAATAGGATTAAATTGAATGCAACTTGGCCAACTAAAAGAGCTGTCTTCATTATAAGCATACTAGGCTTTCAAATGTGTGGGTGAGTAATATAAAGTTCATTAAAAATGACTCCATGAAGTGATTTAATTTCACCTTTGAAAGCCTCAGTATGATAGGGGACACACCCTATAATATCCCTGTTTGTTCCCAAGTGTGGCTGAAAACCCAGCCGAAGTATAGTGCCTTTGACATGAATCCAATCATGACTACATAGGATTGTTAGTCATTCTAGGAGAGTGTTCCATAATGAAGTAGGTCCAAATGTCATTTGTTAAGATTCAGATGCAAAGAGTTGGAATTATTGGACAGCAACTCTAGGAGTACATAATATTGCAAACAGTTTTTTCAGGATTATAATTTTTCTGCCATGTGCTGTATAGTTATTTTTGTAATGAAATTAATTTCAACCTTTTATAGTTAAGATCTGATCACCAACTTTTCTATTTGCATAGTTATTATACTGTATATTATGCCTACATCGTATTAATGAATGTTTGCTCAAATGTGGCAACTTTTGTAATAGTAACCTACTTTCAACATATCTTTCACTGAAGAAGTTACCAAACATGTATATACTGGATTTTGTAGTGATCGATTTAAATTCAATATTCTTGGTGCCAAAAAGAAGCCACTTCAGATGACTACATCCAACCGTGATATTCCTGGCAGAGAAAGTCCTTCCACTTCAATGACTACTAGTCTTGGTGCAAGACAAGGAGTGAAAGTATATACAGATGACTATGCCCTCTCATCTAGTTCACTTGCCAGCTCTGTTCCTTTAAATAGGGCCCATTCACAAGGTACACTGAAACACAAAGGCTAACATTACAGGCTTGAAAGATCAATTTATATGTTACATCTGTGCATGTCAATAACTGAGTTCCTTATACGACCTCTTACTTTAGATGACCTTTTAACAGCTGAATCTTCACTAGGAGAGGAGGAGTGGTCAGATGATGATGAGGAAATGGCATCAGGTTTAGATCATTTTGAGAGTTTGGTAAGAATGTACTATAATCACTATATAGTGAGTTTTATTAGCTTCCAAAGAAACTATGAAAATAAATCTGTCAATATTATGTTATAGTAAATACCTGTTGGTCCCTAAAGTGGTCCAGTAACTGGAATGAGTCCAATCCAAATCCCTTGATTAGGAACAATTGAGAGGGCAAATTTAGTGACATCTACATATGTCCACCAGCAGTAATTTTTGCAAGAGGCAGCAATCACATCATTGGCTTACTAAATATATCTCAGAGAGAACCACTCTCTTTACAAAGTATAGTATCCAAAGTCTCTTGTAGCCTCTTACAGAATGAGCTATCCTGTTATCAGCACACTAATATTAATTACAATATAGATTATAAAATGGGTACAATTAAACCATGCTGGTCTTTTATTTAACATGACCATTTTAGTAGCAAACTGTCAAGTACATTTGGCACCATATCTCTTTGTCTCTGTCTGTCTGTTTAAACATACAATGCAATTTGTGTATTGTATGTTTGACTCAGTTCATGTCCACCTATTTGTTTCAAGTATTGTCAAAAATATTTAACATTTCCTTAGGCTCCAGGTGTTCCTTGCTATTACATTGCCATTGCTGAATACAATCCAACTGAAGAGGACCAAGGGATACCTTTGAAAGTAGATCAAGAAGTCGAACTCATTGGTATCAATCAGTATGGATGGTGGTGGGTACGAGCCACTAACTATTTTACACAAGAAACAACAGAGGGATGGGTTCCAGCTAGCTATCTTAAAATTTCACCAATTCCTTAAAATATTTAGATATGTTTTTTTTTGTACTGTAAAATCATTATCAAATGGTGAATGTGTATTTTTGAACTGTTTTAAAACAATGAATTGTGTTTTTGAACTGTTATAAATTGTGAATATGTATTTTTGACCTTTCAGCAGTCTTTTTAATGATTAAAAATTTGATAATAGTCCTTAACAGGTTACCTACTTGTTATAATCACTTGTGTCAATTTGTTTGATCTCTGGTGTTTTAATCATTGGGAATTTAAACACTAGAAATCAAAAGAATTACCTACCAGTGTGTTATAACATTTTAGCAAGTATTTATTTAATCAAAAAGACAATTATAATTTTGTATGTGTCCTGTTGTTAATACAACAGCATTACTTTGTAAAACCCATTACTCAGTATCATGTATTTGACTGAGTTAAAAAACCCCACTATTATCTAAACATGTTATTGTTATTTCTATTGTAAAACAAAAACCTTAATGTCTGTATCTAATGTTTCAATAACAGTCTAGATAAATGTTATTCTAGTACGACTTTGGTTGATTTGCCACACATTGAGCCGTTCATATTCATGCAGACACTCTTCAAATTGGGTTATAGTGTATCCTCGAGCAAGAATGCGTTGCCTTGCTTCATCAAACCTACATTACAAGAAATTGCTGATAAGATAAAATTATGTAAAGCACATCAGTTGACACAATAATATATCACTCAGCACTTCAACAATGAAGATATAGGGTATACCTGACAGTATCAGGATCAGCCATTTCTCTAACTATTGAATAGATAGCGTCAATTGGTCGAGAATTCCTATAAGGAGAGAAGGAGTGCCAGCCAAATTCAGTTTGGTCACAATAGGTAGACAATATAATGTACATATTGATCATATGTAACTTACAAGTACCCCACAATAAAATTGGGTTTGTGATTAAAACTAATTATGAGGAGCAACTGATGAATATACTAACTGCTTGTATACACTTTCACATCAACACTAGGGACCACACTAATTAAACAAACAATATTCACCTTCCTAAGAACTCCTCTTCGTCAAACAATGACTGTTTTGACATTTCCATCAATCTCATAGCTTCATTGACATCTTCCTTCTCAACAAGATCTGCCAGACGTAAACGAGCCTGATGAGTGAAGTAAAAAAGTGTGACATTGTTTGTGAGGATAAAAAACTGTTGTTTATCTATCCAGCTCATAGGTCAGTCCACTTACTAATGCAGTAGCTAGTCGTAATAATGCCAACAAAGTTCTGGCTGAAGTAAATGTGGTTTGAGCACTACTTTTGTTATTCCTGGCCTCTCGTCTCATTTCCACATAGCAACCTACAATGTAATCTGTGAGGGACTCAGGTATAACTGGCTGTTTTATTTTGCAAGCTGCAATGTAGCGTCTGGTTTAAAAGAGATGATATTATTAATTACTCTCATTACTACTACTTAAATAAATTGGTAATTCTCAAAGTAGTAGTTTGTTGTATACTCTAAGAAAAAAGTAAAAGAGGCAAGTATGTTTTCTAGCAATATTTGGTATCTCTGTGAGAGATGAAGGTTATACTTAGTTTATCTGTCTGTCTGTTGCCCTAGCAATTTTAAAAATGGTTGCAATTCTATACGTGTAACTTGTAAAATTTGCACAAAGACATCAGACATCGTGGTCTATTGCAAGCATGTTGTCTAGGGAGAAAGTTTTAATCCTAAGAATACATAACAAAAACGAGAACAAAACAAGGGAATAACTTTAAGATTAAAAGTTGGCATTGTCATCCATAGATCTCCCTTAATTTTAACAAATGTTTCTGTTACTTGTTTCAATTTTTTGGACTATAGCAGTTGTAGCAACGAATAACTTGGTGGTAAAATTATGACAATATCTTCATATATTACTCTTATAAAACCATAACTAGAAAAATTTCAGAGTTAGAACAATTTCCCTGTCAGACTACTTGCAGGTTTTATATTCCTTTCTGGCTAAACTAGTGAGTTTTAATAGCTTTGGAAAAAGGCAAAATGAGAGGTAGGTGTTAATAAGGTCTGTAAAATTGTCATAAATGAGTATTATATTACATGTTAGACATTTTCCAGTGTATATCGGGCACTTGTGCTTAATGAAGACTAACAACACCAAACCACACCTTGTGTACTATATTATATACCCCTGCAACCATAGATACAATACATATGGTATTTATGATGCTTTTATCAACTTAACATAACAATGAGGGTTTCCAAAATAGTAAATGTGATTTAAACAAACAAACTACTTTGGTATTGGCATTGTAATAGATTTAATAGAATGATATGAAACTAGAACTTCATAGTAATATTTCTTACGTCATTAATTTAGTATCCAGTGGGGTAAACTGTGAAGGAGGCTGTGTAGAATGTTGATGGACATATGTCACATGTTGAGCAAGCCTAAAAGACAATATCGTAACAACCTTTATTACAAAAGTGGTACAAAGTACAATATCATAACAACCTCCATTATAAAGTACAAAGTACAATATTATAAGAGTAAAGCTTTGCTAACAACAATCACAGCCAGACTCCAATAGCTGTGAATAAATGGATGCTCTTCTTTTTTTGTCAAATACTTTAAAACAAACACTTCCTACATCAGGCTACAAAGCATGTTCTGGGTAATTACAACATAAATTTTATGTATAGTAAGGCTTTGGCTACAAGATTAATTTCCACAAACTTTAAGATATTCTCATAAAATGGATTGGGTTGTTATTGTTGTGTAATAAATCTTGTCATACTCATATGCAAAATTGAGCAGAAATGAATTGATAAAAAACAGATTATACAGTAATGATCTGACTAATGTCAGAATTCAATTACTTATAGTCTCTTTATGTACCAATTGATGACATCACAATATACCTGAGGTCATTCTCAGAGTCACACTTATCCCTTATCAACCACAACAAATCAAAACGAGAAAGAAGTGCAGCTGGTAACTGAATATTAGCCTCTGCTGACTTCTTGATGTTATACCGACCATAAGCTGGATTAGCAGCAGCTAAAATAGAGACACGAGCATTGAGAGTAGTTATAATACCAGCCTAATGTGAGAAAATATGACATGTTAGAAGTTTTACTTCAAAACATATTACTTGGTCAAGTTGTTAAAGCAAAAACTATTTGAGAAATATTAATCAAATAATCTCTACCAAAAAACTCTATCCCTTTCCTGCAAATCATTTATGTTTCTGATATATGAGCTATCAGTTAACTTCATAAAATATAAGAGAATTTATGGTGGTATAGACATTGTCAATAAAGTTTGACATTGTGCTTTTACAAGTAATGCATCAGTATATTACTGGATCATCATTATACAATCACATGATACTTAGGTGTTAATTTCATTTATTCCTCTTGAAATATGCATAAAATAATAGATTAAATTGTGAAATGGACTTACCCACTATATATCTATATCTTTATCTGAATATATTTACTATATATATAATATATATAATTATACATGCCATGTGGTCCCAAACAATCTTAGGACTGCCTGTCATGCACTGCATTCATTTTACAGAAACAGTATCAATTCTTATTATCAATGAACACTTACTTTAGCAATGGAAATAGTTTGCTGTTCCATTACTTCATGGATAGCTGTTCTATCTCCATCCAACATTTTATCAAATTCATCAATACAGCAAACACCTTGATCAGCAAGTACTAATGCTCCACCCTCTAATAACAAACATTGACTTGAATAATAAAACATGATATAAACAAGTCCAAAGTGAAATGTACCATTTGATAGACTAGAAAGGCAGAAAAATCATTTTGGCATATTCCTTTATTATCAATCCATTACAGTACCGATACAATTAATTGTTTGTTATCAGTTATTGTTTTCTTAAATCAGAATTTGCAAACAGTATTTTCATTTTAAACTAGTAATTACTTTAATGGGAAGGCGTCATATAGAAATTAGTTAAACATGTAAAAAATTAAAAGTCAATTAACACCTTTTAACCAAATAAAATAAAGTTTACTAAAACAATTACCTAATGTCATTTCTCCAGTAAGAGGATCCTTCATAACAGCAGCTGTCAGACCCACACCAGAACTGCCACGCCCAGTGGTGTATTGACCTAACCAGGTAATATACAATAAAAATGAGTGTGTTAACTGTGACTTTGACCATAATTTTATCATGTTTGTAGTAAACTGACCAATGAAATCATTTTATTTCAAGTTTATAAATATCATAACAAGCTTGATAAGTAACTGTAGAAGTGTCTGTGAACCTTTAGGTAAAACTTGCATGAATGTTGCATAATAGTAATTAGTTATACAATTTGGTATGGTTTCTACCGACTAATCAAACCTCATGCCTTTGGGGCTAAATTCAGACTTTTACCTCAGTGTTAATATATATATAAAACAAGTACAAACATATAAAAAAGATGTAATTTAGGGATGGGTTCAAATCAACCCAATATAAATGAGCTAGCAGTAACAGTGATAGTATCATCAGTCAATATGTAATATAGCAACAAAATTAGTACATTTAACTTTGACCTTCACTTTTATTCAATCATAAATGCTCTTTTTCTTTGATTTCAAGTTATTATTAAATTACTTCAATGATACTTTGTGTTAATGCAATGTTTAATATGGACAGGCTACATAATGACATGTCTATAATAAGGACAGTTAATATCATATTACAGTACAAATTAATGTCTGAAGTGAGTGTGACAACTCTTTAACCAGGACAGTTTCATTAGGTCCCAAGGTACCCCCACATTAGACAAGATTGACAACATTAATGTCAATGTCAATCACTCATACTTAAAGTGGTGTGGAGATGTATCTATTTTATCCAATTGATACAGAGCCTTCATTCCATATTTACAATAATACAGATATCATGGTGGACTTACTGCGTGGAGCTATTCGGTCAATATAACTAAGTAGTTGACTCTTGGCTACACCAGGGTCGCCCATCAAACAAATATTGATGTTACCTACCATTCACTAGTATTAGACAATAAATGTATTTACTAATACCTCTAATTTTCATGCCGTGAGGTGTGCAGTCAACTCCACCCACAAGAAGCAACAGTAGTGCCTTCTTAATATCTTCATGACCATATATTTCTGGTGCCAAGGAAGCAGCTAGTTTTTCATAGAAATCGTCCTCTGTAGGAATAGATACACAACAACAGATACATGTACATAGAGCATAGCAGAATTATTTTTTACCTTGTGCTAATGCTGCTACCTCATCTTCAGTGAGTTCAGTACCTTCCTCTTCTTCTTCATCAATTTTTTTGACTCTAGTGATGCGCTAACCCAAAACAATCAAGTTGTTATTGCCAAAAGTGAAAATGTAGTCTTACATGAGCTTCCAAATAGGTCTCTGACAATAGACCAGAAGTCACTTGCTTAAAACCTGTCTTCATCATTGGTAGATAAACCTACAGAGGGCAAAGAAGAGAGAGAATCAAAAAGTATCAAAGTAGCAATCTCTAAACTTACTCCAGTAATCATCACATGATCACCAGGTGATGCAAGTCTTGTGACTTCTCCTCTAGCAATGACAGTCATAGAACGAGGAATATTTCCAACAGGAACTTGATCGTTCTGTATAAGCCAGAACAAATAATAGCACTCTACATTTATAGACCCAAACTTACACACTCTTGAATCTTCAATTCCTGATACTTCATGAACCTTGAACCTCGAGTTTGTAAATACAACCTCCCTCCAGATCTATTGTGACAATAATGACTGGTAAAAGACTAACAAACCTTACTTGTTTCTCTGACACTCATCACTTGGACACATGATCAAAGGCATAAATGTTGGAGAAGATATCTATAAGACAATTCATATTATTTCTATCAAAGTCAATGACTATATCACTAGTCTACAACATGAACAAACATTATTATTATACAGATGGCACATGTGTATAATGCATAAAGCCTCACAGGTTGGTATGACTCAGCTCCACATTGATCACAAGTGTATGTGGCCACAACCATCACTGGCTTGACCTCTGTTGTCCTGGTAACAATACCTCTCACATTAACTAGTTTGCCTATCTGTTCTGCCTTGACTTGACGTACAGAAAGTGGACGTTCACGAGACTTGTGTTTGAAATATACTTCACTACATAAAAAGATTTCTTAGTATATTGTACCCACAGTAACTAACAATCTCCTAATGAGTTCAGGTGGGTACATGTTCTTTGGGTCACGGATATGTTGATGACCTTGGTGTTGTTGCTGTAGTAACAATCTGTGTTCTATGTATACATCTAAGGAGTCTTTAGCAGTTATCTAACATAGATAATTGTATAGACAGTTGTGTAATGTAAACTAGTGTACTTCTTTTTGCTTATAGAGAGGAAGAAGCTCTGAAATAGATTCTGAAAATAGCTGTGAGTAGCGACGTGTGTTTACAGAAATGTTAACAGCAAGTTGGTGATCAAACTGAGTGAGTGAGAGATTAAATAAAAAGCGACATATTAAAAGCTAACTTCCTCAATGTCATCCAAGTCAATCACAATTTCTACCTGTTCCCTATGAGCTAAGTTAGTCTAGTAAGAAAAGTCTTTACTTCAGAAAAATAATTACTTAATTTACCAATTGTTCAGCATACGTAAACACCTTGCCTTCATCACCACCAGCATCCACGTAAAAATCAGTAAGGAATTTCTTCACTTTTTCTGTATGTCAAAAGATTAGTGATAAATGAGTAAGCAATAACACTATACCCTTCTCTTCAGCATAATCTGTTGGCGGCATCGTTGGTCTTCTTCAGTCAACTGAGGCGGGTGGTCAACGATGTTGTTTAGGTAGACTTTAAGGCGGGAAACCTGGAGCAATTTCTAAGCATCGCTAATTATTAGAATCATTCGGTAGCAAATGAATCTAGGTATGTGACTATGTGACTAAGAGACTAAAGCCGCACTTATCAACATTATATTGCGCGAGGAAAATTCTAGGTACTCCACATTTAACATAGCTTACAAAGACAGTAAATCCAAAAGGGAAAAGTTACAGGTACAAAGGTAAAAAAAATATAAGTAGATATATGGAGTTGTTATTACAAACTAAGTTAGTTACCTCTATATAATTATACACACATAAATAATTATATGTATACGTATAACATAAAGTTTTAAAATTTAAGTGATAGAGCAATAGTCATTTTGTAAAGAGTTCTGGCAACAGATTGATTTAGGTTAACAGGTCAGGTAGCTTGAGCATTGTAAAATGGATAGTTTCTGCATGAGAGTTACAAATTTACATTTAATTTCTTAATTGCAATGTGATTACTGATGTGAAACAATTCTTAAACAATACTTAATTGTTTGATGTGTTTGAATCATCTGGAACTTCTTCATCACTTTCATTATTGTCTGAGTCACTTGAGGTTTGTTGTTGTTTCCAGCGACGTGCCATTTGAAGGAGTTTTAAGTTTGCTGAAGCTGATGCATCATCATAGAAAACATAATCCCAATATTCTTCCCATCCTCCATCAGATCCATCTTCTCGATAAACTTTGCACTTCTTTTTAACCTTTTTGGGCATTTTCTTTTCAATTTCTTGACAAGAAATTTCATCTCCATGCTCTTGTTCAAAATCTCGCCACGATTCTAGAAGCATCACTCTTTCTTCTCTGTTTTCAGTCATTCTTAAAGCTTGATCAGCACGACTGTAAACAGAACGAGCATTCTCACTTGCTTCCTCGGAGTTAATTGAGGCCTCGAATCGAGCAAAACTTAGCCACACTTTAACATGTTGAGTTCTCTCCAATAGCCGATTAAATAATCCACGAGTGCGTTCTAACTCTTCTTGCTCAGTTTCAAAGTCAATGTAAGCTTTCCATAATACTTCTGGCATATCTATGAGAGGTTGCTCTACAGCCAAATCAAAGATAGCTCGAGCTCGCTCAGTGTCACCGAGAATGGTTTCTAATTCAGCATATTTGATCCAAGTCGTACAATTGGCAGGATTGAATTCAAGGAATTTCTCATAAAGTTTACGACAACGATCAAATTCTCTTAACTGTAGTTCTAATTCAATATAACCTTTAAAAAGTTTAGGTTTAGGGCATTTACCAAGAGCAGTTCCTAGAGCCTTCCGAGCAGCTTGAAGATCTTTCTGCCTGATTTCAAACTGAGCATAAAGAAGCCAGATTTTGGAAATGGTAAACTGAGAATGTGGAATAATCTTCAAACAAGCTTGATAAACTTGTCTAGTACGTTCTGCATCCATGGCAACAAGTTCTTCATAAAAAGCATAATTGATCCATAGGTAAATGTAACGTCTCCAATATATCTTCTCTTGAAGAGGTGGAACATTTGCAATAGCACGTTCATAAACATCTCTAGTAGACTCTAAACTTCCATTGGACTCCATAAGACGTATATAATCAAACCAAGCATCATAATTGTTTGGATTGGTCTTGATTTCGTCTTCATATTGGTACTTACGTTTGTTAATGACAACATCTTCAATGCCAGTACGATCACCATATTTTTTCTCAAAGTGGGTGTATGCTTTAAATAAGTCTACAACCTGTGACTTAGGTATTTTATCGAGAGCATATTTATATATTGTACGTGCTCTCTCATACTCCTGACAGCCTTCTTCAAAGCGAGCAAAAGCTATGTAAAGCTTTTCATCGAGACCCTCATCACCAAAGAACTCTGTGGCTCGTTCAAATACATTTCTAGCATTATCAATGTAACCTTGATTTTCTTCAAAGCGAGCATATCGTATCCAATTCTTTGTCTCTGGTTGGACAATGATGAAGCGTTCATAAATGGCACGCGCATTGTCAATCTCTTTATAACGCAACTCCATCTTAATGTACGAAAGCCAAGCCTGTTCTTCTGGTTCCCATTCCATCCAACGCTCAAAGACACGCCTTGCATTAGCAACATTTCCAAGCATTTCTTCCATATAGGAATATTTATACCAGAACTGGTTAATACGTGGTAGAATAGTTACAGCACGATCAAATAGATTGCGTGCATGATTGATTTGTTTGTTCTTCATTTCCATCTCTGCATATTTCAGCCACAGTGTTACACATCGATGATCTACATCTAATCCACGCTCGAATATGGATCGTGCACGTTCAAACTCTTGCTGGGTTTGTTCCCATTGAGCATACTTCATCCAATTTGACATGCTTGATCGGTTTTTTCGGATGTTATCTTCAAACTGTTTCCGCTTTGTCAATTGTAACTGAGCCAATTCATCTGGATCAGTCACTTTCTGTCTAGGTCTTCTCGCCACTCTCTCAATTTTCTGAGAATTGGCCTCTTGAAGCAGCTGTTCAGCTGTAATTTGAACTTCTGCAGGCATTTTGTTCTTCACTTTGGCTACTTTGGGCACACGAGCTTTCTTATTTGGTGGGGGTTCCATCGTCTACTTAAAAAAGAAAGAGGAAAAACGAGCATTAAATAGAGTAACGTAACTCATATCACCAATATATGTAGCCTACAAATTTATGATAGTCATAATATTTCCCAACATAAACTGTGTACATCTATCGTCATATTACGCTAAACAACTTGCATTTGAATCTCAAAATATGAATAGTGGACCAATAAGCTTACCAGTGCAACTCAGTATCACGCTGTTTGTGATTCTGATCACGTGACCGTTTAAGAACCAGCATGGCCAACAGTGAAAGGAAGAGTGTCCTGCCTTGGGGTTTAAGTGAAGAGGAATTGAAGCCCAATTCTGTTGAGGTATTATGTCTATATCGTGTGCTATTAGCTAATAAGTATTAATCAGAGCGATGGGACTAATGGGTATTTTTTATTGACAAAATGAATACCTAATACCTACTGTTAGTTTAAAGGTCACAAACAGAATAGAACAATAATAAACAAAACAGTATTAAAGTATTGGATATAGTATGATTAATAAAACAGAGATAAAAATAAGTGATTGGTGGTATCTGGTAAGCTCTGTGCTATATGTAGTCCATCTATAATTTATACCCCCCCAACTGCTATTAGAGTGTGAGTTAAGTTGGTATAAATTACATGAGTGCTCACTAACTCTTCATGAGGTGAATTTGAATGAAATCCCTTTAATAAGTGAACATATTATCAAGAAAACTGAGTCTGGTGGATTGAGTTGGCTCAGTCTTATTCATACTCAAACTCACTGGAGGAAAAGATAGATCTGGTGAATTGAGTTAACTTTTGTCTCAAGTCAGAAATCTATAGCGAGTGTCTTGTGTGTATTTTTTCATAAAAGTCTGTATTAGGAATATGTTGATATGCAGGGTTGTCTCGTGCAGTAAAAGGCTAAATTTATTGATAAGTGTGGCTTTGATCTCTTAATCTGGCCAGAATAAAGGTAAATATTAGCATTTCTAGCAAAATTTCGGTGTACTAAGTCACTAACTTAGTATTTGATCTCGCTCACTTTCAGACCGCTCTAGATATCTTGTATGTATCCATATGTGCTTTTATTTGTTTAAAATTTTGCCTCCTCTTTGCTCTTGAATACCTGTTGTTCCAGGTTTCAGTAAAGCAATTATTGTATACCTAGGCATGACTGAACCACACATATATAAAGACACACACACACATATATTTACATAGAAAGTAAGGTGAGATTTTATTTCACTGTTCTGATTGGTTTCGTTGTGCTAAGGTTCTCAGTAATTAATAATTTTTTTAAGACATTCAAGTAATTTTAGCCACAGACATTGTAATAATATAATGACAACTTTTGCAAACACAAATTCTCTTGTTTTTTCAGCTTATTATTCTCATGAAAGCTGATGATGTTGTTATAGTACTGAATTAGGAGGGTATAGAATGTGCAGAGTTGTTGTAGTGCGCTGTTAATAATTATGTAGAGAGTATTTCTAAACCACAGAAGTATCAAAAATATAAGTATAGCTTATGACGTTATGACAATGATGTTAGTATCTGTTTAAAATAAATAATTAAAATATTTTAAAAGATACGAGGTTTATTTATTTATTTCATGAGTAACAGGTTAATTGTTCAACTTATGAACTCTATGAATTATAGTACTTTATTACATATAATGAACGCTAGCATCAAATGGAATTGTTTTTATTCTAATGGTTTGTCTTTTAGGAGTTGTCTAAAGACAAGCTAAAGGCATTCTCCATTGGTGGATCCAACCCAATTGTGTTGAAAGCAAATCCTTTTCATAAGAAAAGAGAAGAAAAACAAATTAAAAAGGAGGTAGTTGTGTATTTCATAAATAGATGTCTATGAATTCTACTTGTGTAATAGCTGGAAGCTAAAGAAACTGCAAAAGTGTTTGAAGATTTTGTTGCATCTTTTCAAGAGGCAAGCAAAACCACAAAGTTGTTTGTTCGTGGTAATGTCATTAATCCTGAAAGTAAAGGTACATTTTGTTTTCATATGATGTCTAGTTGATAGAATTATTCTTCATTAATCAGCCTTAATAATAAAAGTATACAATTAGGATTTTCTGATAGAATTATCAAAGCTTACTAGGCCACACCTATTTGATAAAGCACTTTGGAAGGTGGACATACCAGATCAATTTCTTGAAAGTCTGAAAGGAGATGTTACTGATGTTTAATCAACTCTTATGTTCCTATCTTTGTGATGTATTGTTGTCCTCAGACATCTCTTTGTCTGTCTATCATGCCAGGTGGTACTAAGATCTCCTTACATGTGTGTCTTTGTGTCCATTTTGTTGTATGGTATTGTCAATGATGATAAAACCATGCACTGACTGACTACATCACAACCAATAAATTTTCACTGCGAGTACTGTAACTTAGGCATGACTAATTAAAGTATTTACAAGTTACAGACCTTCAGAATCCTAGCTGTTTGGTGGAACTCCAGCACCATCATAATTATCTTGGCACAAGTTTTATGAATGTCTTCTTGTTTATCTAGATGAAAGTGGACAATCTGCTGGGTCTCTTTATCAACCAACTAGTAAATTGCTCAAAGCTGTTGAAGACAAAGAGGAAGAGGCTGAGTTGACGCCACCCCCAGCCAAAAAATCTAGTGTTAGTGTAATCTAATTAATTTGACTATCTCAAAGCTAAATATTCAATTCACTGACTTCTGCAGAAGAAAAAAAGTAAACCTTCTGAAAAAAAGAAGAGTATTTTAGAATTGTTTGGGGAAGAACTAAAAAGGTTAACTGTGATTTTGTTAGCCACAATCATTGTTCTATTACTTATGGTAGAATGCAAGAAGAACGTAATGAGCGTTATTCCTCAAAGAAAGTAGGGGAAATCATTGACCAACCCCCACCTTCAGAAATATCTGAATTACCTCAAGACAAAGAGCAGTTTAAAGGTAATAGTAATTAATAGTACTGTTCTTTATTCTGATACTTGATCTAGCTGAAGACTTGACTAGTTTACCTAAAGGCTCTTATGATAGTGGTGATCCTCTCACAACTAACCTTTATGTTGGAAACATTAATCCTAAAGTAAAGTGCTGTCTTTGTTATCCCTTTCATCTTCTCCATTTTGATAGATGAATGAAGAAATGTTGTGCCAACACTTTGGCAAGTTTGGTCCTCTAGCAAGTATTAAAATAATGTGGCCACGTACTGAAGAGGAAAAATCAAGAAATAGGAACTGTGGCTTTGTTGCATTTATGAGACGAGGGGATGCAGAAAAAGCTCTAGAAGCAATGAAAGGTTCCTCCCTCTACCTATTTTTATTATTTCTCATCTCTATTAGGTTCCACTATTATGTCTTATGAGGTACAAGTTGGGTGGGGTAAGGCTGTGCCACTCCCACCTAAACCTTTTTATGTGGCACCTGACAATGAGATTGAAGTAAAGAAATTTGTTCCTGATCCTCCTTCGGGTATGTATATGTGTATAGTTCATTTTGTATCCATCAATGGTAGGACTTCCTTTCAATGCTCAATTGCTGAAGAGATCTAAACCACCATCTGGGAATCAATATGCTAATGTTCCTCCACCTGACCTCTCAGCAGTGGGGAGTGACCTTGAAAGATCAGAGGAACATAGATTTGATGATGTATGGCTTTAAATTTACAAGGCTTTACTTTTTTTTTTCTCAGCTTCTCTTCAATTCTATTGTCAGAGTGGTTATTCCTTCAGACATGGAGATTCTTTGTCTGATTCATCGCATGATTGAGTTTGTCATTCGTGAGGGACCAATGTTTGAAGCCATGATCATGAATAAAGAAATTGGGAACCCCAAATTTAGGTTTCTCTTTGACAATTCAAGTTTAGAACATGTGTACTATCGATGGAAGCTTTTTTCCATTTTACAGGTGAGTAAAAGGTATTGGATTGATATGGATCATCCATATATGACACTTTATGTGATCTGTATTACAGGGAGATTCTCCAGAAACTTGGCATGTTGAAGAATTTTGTATGTTTGAAGGTGGATCACTGTGGAAACCACCACCTCTGAAAAACCTTCGTGGAAAAGTCATGCCTCCAATAATGGAGATAGTCAAGAAAGGTCAACTGCCATCAGATTATCGTGATCGTCTAGAGGACATGTTACGTAATATTACAATGGAGAGGACAAAAGTTAAAGAAGCCATGGTGTGGTGTCTTGAACATGCTGAGTCAGCAGAAGAGATATCAGAGTGTGTTTGTGAGTCACTAAGTATATCTGAAACTCCTCTGCCATTAAAGATAGCACGACTTTATCTAATGAACGATATCTTACAAAATAGTAGTGCAAGGATTACAAATGCCTCAAGGTATCGTACAAGTTTTGAGAGTAAGCTAATACCAGTCATAGAGCACCTTCATACTGTATTAGCTAATATTTCTTCAAGACTTCGAGCAGAAAGTTTTAAGGTAAGTTTCTATTATCTACCATGGTTATGGACTATTGCAATTTGTTCAATAATCTATTTGCAATAATGTAGAGATTTAGAACTATTTCCTAACAGTCTAGTGTGAACAGTATCTGCATTCACTCTCTTCCTTTTTTCAGAGACGTGTCCTAAAATGTCTTCAAGCCTGGGATCAACTCTCAGTTTATCACTTCAACTTTGTTGACAAACTCAGAGAATTGTTTATTGGAAAAACACAAGAAGAACTAGAAAAGAAAAAAGCTTTTGAAACAGTAGCTGCACTAATGTCAGACAGTAATAATCCTGACTCCACCCACACAGATAATCTTGACAGTGCCCATGGTATCCCAATCCCAGACAACAGACCAATAGACTTCAGTGGAGGAGGTACTTTAGGAGGCTTGGCTTTTGATGATAATGAGGATCTTGATGGAGAGCCTCTGGTTGATCCTGATCTAGATGGAGTACCAATTGAGGAGGATGTTGATGGAGTTGCCAGTAAGTAACATGCTCTCACATAATAATTATGGTAATTCTCATTTACTAGTGGATATAGAGCCATTGGTAGTTCCTTCCAACACTAAAGTAGTACAGAGTAAATGGGAACTAGTAGATTATGGCAAAGGATCATCATCTGAAAATGAAGAGGAGTCATTGAATACTGTAGGAAAAAAGGACAGGTTACCATCATCAAAATGTGATGTCAAAGCTACTGACTCTGATGAAGAGAAGAAAAGACAAATGCTCAGAGATGTTGAGGTGATAGTTTAATGTGTGTGAGTGTCTTGTGTGTGTGCATGTGTGTGTGCTTGTGTGCATGTTTGATATCATTTCTCATAGCTGAAAGTACTTGAACTGGTTGAGGCCCTTGAGAAAAGTGGTTCATACACTTCAACTGAAATTGTTGAGAGAGCAGCCAAATTTAGGGAAAAGCTTGTTCTGGTAAGTTCATCATTATGATGTGATCGATGAGTTGGTTGTTGCCAGTGATGTTTAGTTATCCCTTTCTGAGTTTGGTGTCTGCTGAACAGTGTCTAGCATAGGGGTAGGAAAAGGGGGGCAGGGGGACTGAAGCCCCCCAACTTCAAATCAGGGGGCTAAGCCCCCTGGTTTCACTCAAGACTGTGTACACAACAACCTCTTGACTGAAGTGATTATTGTTAATTTGTGTACATTAACAATCAATCACCACATTGGACATCCATTGGTAAAATGATGTTTTCCAAAGTTTATAACCTAATTAGGCTGTATCTAACTGTACCAATGACTTCTGCTACAGCAGAACACACTTTTTCAACCTTATGCCAACTAAAAAATTACCTATGAAGTACCTATGATACACATAAAATTACCTATGATACACATAAGGATCGTGCTGATAACATAAACTTATTAGAAATAGCTAAGAGTTTGTTTCTTTTAACGACAAATGAATTAATTTTTTGGGTAATATAATGCAACTAAATAAAGTCATCCCCCTCCCACTTAAACTTCATTCCTACCCCTTTGGTGTCTAGTAAGACTGATGGCAACAATAAACAATGATTCGTTAGCCTTTTATGTATGGCATACAATATACCTTAAGGACTCAAAGTTAAGATGTAACATTTTCCACAAATTGCCTTTCATATACATAACCTATGGTACACTGAATTTCACCATTAGACAATTTTATGACGCATTAGAATCATATAGTCACAAAGAGTTCTGATGATATCTCAATGTAAGCAACAAGTATGTCTCTCTCTGCTTGGTTAGCTTACTTGGCACTTGTTCAAAAAAAACCTTCATATGTGCCTTATCCGCATAAAAGCTGACCATACATGTTATAACAAACAAAAGTGTTTGTTAAATCATAGCTTTGGGTTTCTGCATATATCTAGAACGCAACAAAATAGGACAATTCTCCAAATATTCAGGTAATTGCAAAAACTCAGTTAGGCCACATCAACCTGTTAGCATTTTATAGTGCAATAGACAAATTCATTCCTCTAATTTCAACAATGATTATTTCATGAATGTTTGCCATATTAATATCTACTAACTTGCCACTGCATTTATTACTTTGTGTTATTCTAGTTGTAACACAGGTGTAACTTGTGATTGTATGTTATAAGTCCAAGTTTAATGGATCAATCTGTAAACTGTTTATTTGTCATGTTCATTGTCTTTTTCAATCTTATCTCAAAGCTGTCACTAATGTTAGAATCCCACTTCCATTTGAAGACATGATATTCTCTCACAACAATACAGTACACACTATTCATTCTTCACTTTTAGGAAGCAACACAGTCTAACACTACTGACCAAACACCCTCACTTGTTTCCCCTAAGAAGAGTGATTTAGAAGAAAAGACACCAAACAGTGTAAAGAGAGAAGAAAATAAAAGAAGTTCTCCGCCAAGGAAAAGTCGAAAGCACAGTAGCAGGTAAAAAAGATTACTTAACAAAATGAACACATTTTATATTGATGTAGAGATGGTTCTTCATCACCTCACGAAAAGGACAGAGGTCATCATAGGTCAAGATCACCTAATAATAAGAAAAGAAAACACACACCGCCATCTCGAAGGAGATCACCTGATCGTCGTCGTTCAATGTTAGTACACGGTTTTGTCCTTGATATTGTATAATTGTTATAATTACAGCGATAAACGAAGGTCTCCTAGTAGAAAATCACGTAGTCGTAGTCCTCAAGGGCACTCTAGACATCGTTCTAAATCACCTCATTCTCATAAGTGAGATAATAATTTGAGCCATGTGTTTTTGTGTACTGTGTGTGATATGTAAGGGATTCTTTCTCTTTTGTTGTTCATAGACGTAGGTCTCGATCTCCTCATACCACACCTTTCTCATCTCGTAAAGAACGTCATCGTAGTAGAAGTAAAAGTCCTTCACGTAGAAGTAAAAGAAGCAAACATTAAAACTTTTTTGTATAACATTATGTAACAGATCTGTTTAATGAGAGGTCATAATGTATTCACAGTAGTAATGAGGTCAAATTTTAAAGTGGAGAGTTGAAGAGATTAATGTCTGTACTGTCATATTTATCTCAGTATCGTGTAGTTATTCAGGCAGCCATTAGTAAGGGTACTGTCCTTTGGAGAATGTGGTAGTGTGTGGAGACATTAAGGGATATGTTTACGGACTAGATAATACCCTAAATTATCATAATCTCTCTGATGACCCCTTTGAAATCTCAATCAGATTCCCTATGGATGAGGGTATGGCTGTTGTAAGACTGGAGGCTAAGATTGGTGGAAGAACTATTCGTGGAGTGGTATGTCCAAGCCATAGATAATAGAGCTATTATCTGTTGTATACATTACATTAAAGAATCATTCAGATAGCTATAATTTCTTAGCTATTCACTGAGCTTTCTGGCTTGGCTCTCTTCGTTACTTACAATACATACTACGTTGAATAAGTTAGAGTCCTTGACTAATGGCAATTTAGAAGCCCACAAGCCTCACTATTTCAAACTCTAACCTAATCTAAATCTAATTTTAGAGAATCTAGATTTTCTAAAATTTTGAAAATAAAAATAATTTAGGCAAAATAACCTTATTAGAACAAAATGTTCTAATTGTGAACTTCCTCTTCCATTTTGACAGTACAAACAATAAGGAGAATCCAGAGTAGTATACATGCATAAGTATTGTTGTCAGGCACATCTTTTATGTTACTTCAGATGACTCTGAATGTTCAATAGACTTGTTTTTGTCTTGTAACATGGGTTATAGTTCTAACTAACTCTAGCTTTTGCTATCCTCAAAATTGGTTATAGTTCAATGGGAATTACAGGCCTGCAATCCTAATATGCCCTTGTGAATTTGCTTTCAGAAGTTATAGCGATTGCATAGTTCACACTAATTAATATATCGTAACTTTAAAATGTGATATTGTGATCTTATTAATAGGTACAAGAGTAAGAACAAGCTCATGCTAATGGTTGTGGATTGACTGAAGTTCAAGCAGAAGAGAAGACAGGATATATCTTAGTTTGACATTGTGTAATTTATCTCCTAAAGGAGAGGACCAGTTAGTGCTCAAGCTAGTAAGAGAGTTACCAGTGGTGAAAGATGTTGTTTATTTTTCTCTGCCTACTATCTTAAAAGCTTGTTATACTTCACATTGTTCAGTAGATCCTCTTGCTCCTATATATGGTGAAGTGACTCAAATAGAAACCAAGAGTGCTCCAGCTGCATCCAGTTTCTCTGTGAAAGTTACAAATCCCATTGGTATCTCAATCATAACCTCACCTACTCATGTTGTCAGTACTACAGACAAAGGAGAGTTAGTGGACATCACATTGAAGGAACAAGGTCCTCTAGACAGACATATTGTTGTGTTGATCAAGTACAATGAGCTACACACGCCTCATACTACTATGGAGAATGGTCATGAATGGGCTAATCAGCTACTATGTAATCCTGCTGTTATGTTAGATTTCTTTCCCAAGTTTCCTAGTGTCCAAGCAGCATGTGAGTTTGTGTTTGTAGTTGATCAAACGGAGCATTAACAGTTCTAAGGAAACTTTAGTTATCTTTCTAAAGAGCATTCCTCCTCGCTGTTAGTTCAACATTATTGGGTTTGGATCATGTTATGAGCATCTTTTCCGCAAAGTGTACCTTAAACCAAACTAACCTGAACAAAGCTATGAAGTACACTCAGATAATGCAAGCTAATTTGGGAAGGTATGAAATTACTCCAACTTTAAACTTTGTGTTTAGCCAGAAGTTGTTACAAGGGCTACCACATCAACTGTTTGTGCTAACAGACGGATCAGTTAGTAACTAACACTCAAACATGTATTGATGAAACCAGGAAAAATGTTTATATTTCTAGGTAACACTCATGAAATGTAACACTATATATTCCAGTTTTTTTCATTTGACAGAGTGTTCACATTTGGCATATGATCTGGAGTACCTACTGCTCTAGTTAAAGTCTAGCAAGAACTGGTAATAGAAGTGCTGAATTTATTAAAGAAGGAGAGAAGATGCAATTAAAGGTATTTAATTACACACACAAGCAAACAAATAGTACGTGTAATAGACTAATACATTATTTTATAGGTTGTTGGTAGCCTTAAGAAAGCTCTACGGCCTTCAATGACTGATGTAAAGCTCATATTCTCTGTACCAGTGGGAGTTCTCCAGGCTCCCAGTAAGATCCCTCCAATATTTAATGGAGAAAAGGTTGTTTTGTATGGGCTATTAAAAGGAGGTGATGGTGAAGTGAACAATGTTCTGCAATACTGAAAAGCAAACTACTTGGTATTGATATAGAATATTGCATGAACTTTGAAGTCAGTGGACCTCCTGTGTCATCCTTACAAATTGTCCACCAGTTAACAGTCAAGAGCTTAATTAAAGAATGGGAGAACAATATGAGTCCTAATCTGGAGAAGAAGAAATAAAATATTATTAGAATGAGTGTGGAATCCAGTGTTGTCTCATCTTTTACTTCTTATGTTACAATAGATGAATGCCAAGATAAACTGATAGAAGAAGTTGTTAAGACATGGGATCTCACAGCTATGGAAGCTGGATGACTTAGTAAGTGATATCATTTGACCATCATACATAATTATCTTACGTTTTGGTAGATGACTCATTTGGAGGGATTAGTGTTGCTGCAACTTTAGTTTCAAATGTTTTAGGTCATTGACTAGCTATCCTCTCATTGAATTAAAGAGTGCCTGCTCTGTTGGATTTACAGAAGAAATGTAGGGTACACTGCTAGCCTTAGGTTGTTTGGAGAAACAGTTTGCTGGTCATCATGATGAATGGGAACTAGTTACTATGAAGGCTGAGTTTTGGTTACAAAGTCAACTGCTATCCTCTATTGTATATTCACTAAAAGAGATGATAGACAAGCTCTGGAGTGAAATATACAAGAAAATTGCTATGGTATAACAACATTACTTTTATAATAGCAAAGTAATGTACTTGATGAATACAATAATAAAACTGTTCTTTTAATTTTGGTTTTTAATCAACATTTGCGATCTCCAATTAAATTATTTTTCAAAGACAAGCGAAGCCATAGGTTTGTTAAGTGCTGATTACACACATAAGTGTCAGTAAAGGGTTAAATTTTTGGATCATGATGAGAAGAAATCTTGCTAGTAGAAATCGTCAGATAACTTCAGTGTCGACAACTGAATCAAACCGTTCGCCTGTGATAAAAAAGAATCGTGTCTCTGTCATATTTTTAGCAATACCAGCAGTTCTACTGACAATTGTAGCTGTTGTAGTACTGGTATTGGAGCAATGGATGGCACATAATGGTCTTGTGATTAAAAGAATTGATTTGCCTTTAGTAATTGATGATCATTTCCTTAATCATGAAGAGAGACTTTGGGGAAGTTTTATGTAAGATATTCGTTACGTGATTCACACTAATGCATATAATATATCCTTTTAATTAGTTGTTGTACTAAGTGTCCATAACAAGATTACAATATCAAAATGATCTATCCCTGTGACATAAACATAATTCTTCTAAATTAATAACAGATACATCACCATATTGTGTAACTGGTTATATATAGATTGAAGCAGCCTTTAAATGTTGCTTACAATTTGGAGGTTGAGAATAGTCTTTGTTGAGCTTGAAAATTTACATGAACTTCAAGAGTTTGTTGAACTAAATTTAAACATCCCAACATTGTATCACATATAATTGTGTGGCAAGTATTTTTAACGAATAGGCTGAGGGATCATTCAGAAATGGTTGTGTATCATTTTGATTATGTTGTCAAATATTACATAGCATACAAATGTGCCAGAGGGTCAGTCCCATGTTGTTTTGAACCTCATGTCATATTTAAAGCAATATCCATTTCCAAACATCTTTGATAAATGAAATTAAACAGGATACCAATACACACCACAACCAATACATTAACTTGTTCTAATGTGAGGCAAAGTTTCTTTATTGTAAGTACTACCAGCTCTACAATTTTCAATTGAAGTAAATCTCTAGCACTCTCAAAATAATCATATGAGATGTTTTTATAGTTGTAATCCTATCTGTTTTGTAGGAATGGTGTAGGTTTTGGATTCAAGTCTCGTATACCAAAGTAACTGTATTCATTGTGTTATAACAGTTTTTAACGTAAAGGTAGTTCTCTTTCAGTAGGTTTACTATGGATGTTCCACAACAACAGTAAAAATACTTCTTTGTATTATCATGAAACTGACTTCAATACTGATGATCTGAGAAGAGTTTGGTTACAACATGATGGGATGTCATTTGGTCAACAAAACATAATCATTGATGACTGTAAGTGCTGACAGCACACGTCTTGTATAATATATTATACAAAAATTGTTCTTGCACATGTTGACATTAGTCACATTAAGATAAGTCAAAGAATCGTCCTATGAAAGTGACATTGTGTTAAATAGCACAGTTCACTGAAACCTCATTCTGAATAGCTATCAATCATACCCATCATTGTAGTATTTATGTAAGCCCAATAAAGTCATCTGATGCAGAGTTCTGCTCCAATATTAGCTTGTCAGGCTAGAAAATTTATCCGATATACATCAACTAACTAAATTTGACCTGTATTTGTATTCATTAGGGTATTGAGATTACAAATATTATCATTCAATGTTAACTAGTTAATCTGTTCGATTCGCTTAAAACACGTGCCTAATGAAGACTGAAATGATATACTTTTCTGTAGCCACAGGAAGAATGGATGGATGAATTGATAATATTAACTATATGCATGTGATCCTATTGTCCCAATTCAACATAATTACAATTTGACTCATTATCAGACATTGTCTATCTCTTTTAGTGATCTTACTTGCAGTAGACTTCATTCTTGTTGAGCAAGGAGAGCTAGGACACACATGGACTATCCGAGTTACAGCAAACCCAATTAAGCACTCTACAATTCTGTTTTCACTGATTTTATATATTCATAACAATGGTAGAGGTGAGATGGGAGTTTATAGAGACCAAAGGAAAGGATCTGTAGAGGAAGTGTTTGGCCATACTCCAAAAGTTAGCTTGAACAGTTGCAAATTTGGTAATACTTCTTTAGTTTAGAGATTTTCGCCTGTATTTCCCACACAAATTGATTGCAAGAAATGCAGTGAGTAGATGTGACAATATTATAGTAGTATATAACAAATGACCCTTCAGATTCACAGTTATTCTCTGGGTTCTTTGTCTTCTACTAATGATATTTTTCCTTTTGTTCTTAATCGTATGGAACAGAAGGTTTTTGATGAATGGACATTTCTTCTATTATCAAAAGAAGATACTTTTCAAAAAAACATAAACTTCGTAGCTTATCAGGTATCACTGACAAGTATTTAGATCCAGTCGCTAGCATCTATATTCACATTGATGTTCACATTAGTATTATATTACTTATTGTACTTATTGTTAATAGCTTTTAAAGTATTGCTTAAAACTATAGGTGGCATCTATTCTTCATCAACCTATGCAAATGGACCTAGTATTTGAGTCAGGAATATATAGTGCTGCAATGAGTATTAGTGGAAGTCAGTTTACAGCCATGATGCTAGGCAAACAGAAAATATTCGACAAAAGGTATTATCAATTATAAGTCTTCTGTTATGATGTCTTTTTAGATTTGAAGATACTTTCTCTTTAAAGTTTAAGGTAAACTTATATTACAGATGACAGTTGTATGGACTAATTGGACTTCAGGGTTTTGACAAGAGTCATATAGATTTTGCTAAAATGGCTCTTTGCCAAGTCCTTGGTAGCTTGTCTTATCAGTATAATAATATCAGGTACGTATATGCTAGTTATGTTAAAATAATAATATTATTATAGAGTCAACTTGGATGAAATATCAGAACCTTCTGTTAGTTCCATGATATGAATTACATATAACTGCCCTAACTTGTATAGGACTATTTTTTCTCTTCATTTTATGGTACTACTTCTACCTGTTCAAAATGTCCTGTTTCCTTAAGTGACAACAGCTATAATCTGCTTTTACTTGTTTATTGGGACATTGATATTGCAAAGGTGTGATTTCATGAAAAGATCATCACAGTTAATTAGTTCAGTTGAAATTAAAAGTAGTTTATTTATTATCTAATTGTATTTGACAAAGTAATAGTGTTTTTTATATATTAGGATGTTCTTGGTCACTGGTTTGACATGATGAACTTTGAGGGATGGATACCTGGCCTCTGGTCACTCAATGTTGACAACAATACTGAATTGTTCAATCTGAAGAGCATTGTTGTATATTCGCCAACAATTTTTCTTTCATTGGAATATCTTCTTGAAAGAATGATTTTGACCAATACTATAGTAAGATGGATACACACAAAACAATGTGTGAAGATTTCTTTTCTATAGGATTTACCATTTTTAAATAATATTTATCTTCGATTACAAGCATGGTTTGACTGGTTGGAATATACACAAGTAAGAATAGAGGACATGGAAGATAACAATCACATTATATCTGAATTTTCAAAAATGCTTGTCCCTTTGACAAAGTAATTGATAGCTACTTGGCAACATTTCCTTTCTATTAAATACTGACAAAAAGCTAAATTACTTTTATAATTTAAATATTAGAGAGGTATGCATTTATATTGAATATTTAGAGAGGTGTAAGACCAAGTACTTACATGTGGGAGAGACGTAACAACTACTTACATGAAGTAAGAGATCATAGTTGTGTATATGTACTGATAATATTTGCAGTATTCATGCAATGGCCTTGAGGATCTACCACGTACAAATTATCCATCACAATATGAGTATCATCTTGATTTAAGATGCTGGATGGCAGAAGGTGCTAAAGTTTTAGTCAAAATGGCCAAGATCATGAATAGTACGTTCCCTTTTTGTACGTGTTGCATATAGTCTCTTCTAAATAGGAAAGGATGATCTATATTTAGCTACATTCCGGACTTTAACAGATGTGAAACTTTTAAATAGTCTTCATTGGGATGACAAACAAAAGGTTATAATGAAGATTGATTCGTAATTTCTGTTTATTAGTGTTAGCTACTGGTTTAGCTTGGGGTAACTACAAACATTATTTATGGTCACTAATGTTGAAATAAGAATGTGTAACTTGTGAATATAGTGTCTTTGTTTCACTTGATAAGTTGTAGTGATTCTTCCTGCCAAAACAGCAAAAATGATTACACTAACTCTGCATTTCATCTATTAGTTATTTTATAGATTTATGCAGATTATGGTCTTGATTCAACTATAGAAGTTAGTAAATCTGAGAGTAAACCAATTGTTGGTAATCCAAGATTAAGGTGAAGTTATTTGTTCATTAGATGTTGAATAGAATTTGTTTCTACTACTTTTCCTAGTATCAATACTATACATTGTATAGGTTTGTCAATAGTTTTGGATACATCAATCTGTTTCCGTTGTTCTTTAAAATTTTGCCTCCTACATCTCCAAAACTTGGATTTTTGCTGAAATATATCAGTAGTAAATCAGTAAGTGTTATAATGTCATGTTTATCCTCATGTATATTTCAGGTCCTTTGGAGTGAATTTGGTTTGCGTTCATTTTCAAAGAAGAATCTCCGTTACAAAATGTTAAATGTATGTCTACTGTGTTTATTATATTGTTGAAGTAATGTAAAGGCAAACCTTATACAGCAGAATTCAAAACAACTTCCTGATTTACTGTTGTAATTACTGTATACAGTATTACCTGATATTTACTTAAACGTAGGAAAGCCATTTTAACATGTGCAGTATGTGGACTGGTCCAGTACACATATCAATGAACTATTTAGCCTTGAGAAGTTTAAATCACTATAGTAATGTTGGTGGTCCTTATTCTTCAATTGCTAGCAAGTTGTATTCTGAGTTAAGGTAAGTTCTGCCATGATACAATAAATAATAAACCTTTTCTGTTTTAGACCTCGCATCATTGCTACTGTGAAAAATTCATTTGATAAAACAGGGCAGTTTTGGTCCTACTATGATGATGTAACTGGAGATGGTTTGGTGAGTAAGAGCAATTATGATATCTTGTTTATGATTTCCTAGGGTACACCTAATAAACACTGGCAATCTACTTTGGTTATCCTTATAATGGCTGAAAAATACTGAGCTCATATTGAGTGGCAAGAAATCTGTTTATATTTAATAATATAATTCTAAAGCATATTAATGTGACCCTGATTTTCTACCATAACTTTACCTTTCTTGTTTGATTTCCAATGATCACAATCAGGTTTACAATTCAAAGTTACTCAAATATCCTATAATCCAAATCTAGAGTCAATAAGAAACAAAGCCGACTTTATTAATAGTTATTGTAATTATTAATCTCGCTGTGTGTGGGCGAAGCGCGAGGTTACTGTCTAGTCTTGTCAGTGTCTGTTACCGGGCAAATGACTTTGAACTCCTTTAACTCGGCAAACACGGCACTGGTAGCTACCAAACTATAGTGGACAGTAGCAAAACTTCTGTACTTCATAAGAATACTGCTAAAAGGAGCGTAAAACGAACAAAGCTTTAAAAGTCTGAAAAACCTTTGAAAAAAAGAACAGCTTTCAGTGAAGACCCGAGAATTCAATAAAACCTCCAGCATACAGCTTATGACATTTTCCAACTTTTTAAAGTGAGAATTTTTGCAAAAACACTTCTTTGGAAAGTTATGACAGTTTTACTAACTTTTGGCAGTTATCTTTGTCGATACATTGAGCGCGAACTAAAAATACTAGCACCACAGCTGTCATTGGAGAAGCACTAAAATAATACTAAGAAGTTGGAAAGTATTGGACCTTTTGTCAATTAGAGTGCAAAGTACCTAATAGACGCACTAAACGGCAAAGCTTTTTGAAGTTTTTCCCTTTGATTGAAGAAATGCTGAGTCATCAATAATCACGTGGTGCATCACGTGAGATATCTCGTCTGTATTCTGTGGCTAAAAGAATAGTCATTTGCTTGGTAGTGACTTATGGTCAATTAGTTTGCAAATTGGCCAGTAAATTGACTATTGTCAGAGTAAAGCTGAGCCATTAATGATTTACCATACTTTTAAGCTTGTGGAATGTTAAATGTACATACACTCTGCACACTTAAAATACCATTTTGTCATTTCAACCATTGTCTTTGTTACCATAATCTCATCAATATATTGTAAACCTAACATTGAGTTATCACAAGCCAAAACTGGTCAAACTTAATATGTATAAAGTCAACTGAAGCTAAAAAGTACTCTTTGTAGTTTATATCTATGAGGGAGAGGTAGATGCTATTTCAACTTAATTAGTTTCTGTTCAAATCTACTTATAGCTTCAGTTGAAGTCATGATCAATTACTATAGCAAAGTGGGTGTAAAGAAATGTGGTTGTAGATGCAACTGGTTAGCTTTATGCATATTAAGTTACACGAGTTTTGGCCTTGTAGCAACTTAGAATAGTTTCACATCATATTGATAAAACTGTGGTAACGAAGACCTCAGTTAAAATGACAAAATGGTTTTTTCAGTGCACTCTGCAGCACTGCCCACCGCAGCGATTAAGCACTTTAGGACATCCTTTAATGAGGGGAGTGTCGATCAAAATCATTGAAGATGATTTCTTTTGTATTACTGTTGGTTGTTCTACCATTAGCTACTGCTCAGATACCGTGTCCTCTTCCTAATAAAGATGATATAGAGAAGGGACTGAAAGATTTACTTCTTAATGCAGATGCTTCAGGATCATATGATCCTATGCTCCAGTCACATCAGTACACTTGTCTCGCTCAAGGATCTACTAAAGACACTTATCGAAGAGTGTCTATCATAGGTACGTTCATTCCTAACAGTGGGCAATCCCAACGAACGGAGCACTTTCAGTTAGCGTGTGTAAGTGGTATATGGAGTGCAATAACGAATGATGGCTTTGAAGCTCCTCCACCAAACCCCAGGGAAAGAAGGGATTGTTTCACCTGTGTACCTGAAAATTCTCTTGGTGATTCCAACCACTGTTTTGGTTAGTCTTTTTGTTTTGGTTGCATTCTCTTGATTTTCAATAATAATTTAGAGTGTACTCCAAATTGTAGGAGCCTGGGGCAAGGCAGTTGTGTAGCATCAACATCAGATTGTTGTCCATTTTTCAATCCTGATGGTGTCTGTACAACATCATGTCCTAATAACTACATTGCTAATAGTAATACCAACTATACATGCAGTAAGTTTACCATTATACTTTGCCATAAAATTATTAGTATTCTTGAAACCTTCATAGTCTGTAACTATACTTGTGGTCCTGGTGAAGTCAGAAACTCTACATGTGATGGATGTGATTTAATTGACATCTGTAAACAAGATAAACCTTGCAAAAATGGTGGATCATGTATCTTGCTGTCTGCTCCTGATAACTATACTTGTGATTGTAGTGGTACTGGATATATGGGTACTAATTGTACAGGTGAGTTGTTGTTATAGATGAAAGGGCTTTGTAGTAGCCCAATTATTCCATATAAAGTAATTGACATTTATAACAGCCACTTGGTGTAGTACCAAGATTACATAGTAAACATTCCTAGTAATAGTACTGTTTGTAGATATATACACTGAGAAGGGATATACTCTTTTAGCCAATTTTTGTCCACTTACTTGCATTTTATTGGGAGAATGTCTTTTCTTTGTGAATACATTAAACTAAGGGCCTGAGAGACAAGGTAACCTAATTCTATTACACCTTACTCAACATATATCATGTCATATTTTCATTTAGCATTGATTTAGAGTGAAAGGGCGACTGACCATTTGAGATTAACTTAACAATCTGTTTAATGAACTGTGCACATGTCCTCAACATTAATTTAACCCTTTCATTCTCACTGCATGCCTTTGATGTGCTGGCTTTTCTTAACAGTTTGTTATGCTAAATGCCACACCTTATGAACATATAATTCTAACCTTTTTTGCTTGTAAGTAGTGTCTCAATTACAATGGAATCTTCTCTATGACAAGAATAAACTATATAAAAATTACAAGAACAATATCAAGACAAATACATATCTTTCTTTTTATAGTTATTTCCTCATGTGTTCTTCCCAACAATAATACCTTATTGCCAGGGCATTCACAAATCTTTCTTCATACCCCTTCATCTGGAGTAGATATATTGCTAATTGTTGATGAATCAGGCTCAATGGATATGGAACATCAGTGGATTGTTAACATGACAAAGGTACTAGACATGGCATTAAAGGATATTAAGATTGGAATCAGTTCTCCAAATTTGTTTGGAATTGTTGGATTTGGATCAAGTTACGAAGGAGATAGTTTGAGTCGCGTTTTGTTTGATAATGGAAACATGTTTGTCACTTCCTCTGCTATTACTCGTCTGACTGATCAATTATTGGTATCTGGAAGATATGAAGATGGTTATGCTGCCATACAATTTAGTGTTAGTCAATACCAGTTTAGAAATGGTGCCAAGCAGTTTGTGTTAATTTCAGATGAAGAAAGAGATGTTCAACAGTCAAATATTGACAGAGATGCTGTTTTAAGGCTCTTAGAAAACAATAACATTGTATTGGATGTTGCCATTTCTCAGTCTTTCCAAAGTGGGAGTGGTCTACGTGCCTTGGGACTTGACAATGAGAACAAAACATACATATATGATCCTCTCTCTGCCAATTTGTTTCATGTTGGCACTGAGGGAGGTCCTGTCAAAGACACTGCCCACAAAACTACATATTTTGACTATACTCAACTAGCTCTTGATCAAGGAGGTGCTGCTTGGGATTTAAGTCTACTTAGGCAAGGAGGGAATGTTGCAAAAGCATTTACAAATGCTTTTGTGCAAGTTAAAGCAATTGAAATATTTCATCAAATGACAAGTTGCTTAAACTGTACTTGTGAAGGTAACCTTGATTGTGTTTCACTGAATTTGACTGGAGATACTCATGAATGCAACTTTACTCACGGTCAGTTAAGAAACTACTAAGTACACACTGTGTTTTTGTTTCTATGCAAACTTTCATGCTCATATCTACATACCAATCTAATATTTATTCTTCATTATAGCTTTATTATCTCGTCTACCAATGAAAGAGAAGCCCATAAATTCTATCAAAGTGGCTGTATTACCAAAACGTTTGATTCGTTCTAATGGTACAAGTAATGCTACTTTATCATGTACAATCCTGAGCGGTCGGGGAGATATCAAGTGGACATTCAATGGGGGAAACTTGCCTACTAAAGTAACAGTTGTTACTACAGCAACCACTTCAACACTGACTCTATCTACAGTACAAATTATTCATGGAGGATTTTATACATGTATTGCTCGTAGTATAGACAAGAGTGAACTAGGAACTGATGTGGGTCGAGTGGAAGTCTTTGGTAGTTTTACATTGTCATGACCATAATTTTTTACTTGTATTTGTTTCCTAGATAGGATGACATGATCAAGACTATACTAATGTAAAGTAATTGTTGTCTAGGATCTAAAATTTTTAGCTAGTTTGATTGGTTTGATATTCACTGGACCTCTTGTGTAATGTTTACTATTCATTTACGTAATCATAGTAAAATTAACAATATTATCAAAAAAATATTCTGGTTATCTTTTGTGTACAGTAACACAAGCAGTGTTGATACTAGTTTATAAATAATACCATTTATAATTTTCAATTCAAGAGAATAATTAAACTTGCTAAACTAGGTATGTGAACAAGCTAGTACTTCTATTCAAGATGTATATTGGGACTTCCTGTACCAGATGGCTGCCCTTGGCCCTGTACCTTGGCTTAAGAAAGAGAGTTGTTATTCTGTTTCCCACCTCTCAAGTCATTTCCAGTGTATTAAATCTGAACTGAAAAGAGAAGAAGTGCTAGTTTGTTGGCTTTACAACAGAAAATTTGTTGCCTTAATTGTGTTGTGTGAAATCTTACAGACCATACAATTCTTGCCTTTGTCCAGGTGTTGAAATAGAATACCCATAGTAATTTTCAGTCCCTAGAGGTCCTTCAAATCCTCAACCTGTTCCTTTACCATTCTCTCCATTTTATTTTTCCATGATATTGAGTGGATGTTCTCTAAATTGCCACCCTTCTCCAACATCAACTTCCAAAACTTCTCTTGGAGCACAAACCTAGATGGTATGAGGCTCTGTCATTTATTTAATGCCACTAATACTGAGTAATTTAATGGGAAAAGAATCTGTTCGTAGTGCCCTTCGGAAAAATAGGATCTTCCTTTGTCTCAGCCCTGGCAGATTTGCTCAACTCTTTCAGTAAAGGCTCTGCTATGGAGTCAATTGGCTCACATACTGCTATTACAGACACATCGTTGTTGCTTAAAGATGTACAAAACACACAAATTGTTTACAAAGACATTTGTCTTCCTGAAAATTTGGTGATATAGACAATCTACTCTGTGAAGGATGCATTATTCATCACCAGCTTCACTTGAATTTGAAAGGACCAGCTGACAATGACAGTAACCTCAGCTCTAAGAGATTTGCTATATAGTTTCATCCTGTTCTGTTTGATTGTTTGATGGACCACTGCTGGTTGATGCTTCAAATGCTTTCAAATGTCTGACAGGCAGCACTTAGGAATATTCAGTTCACATATCCTCAGTTTTCAACTGTTCTAATAAACACTTTTAAGAAAGTTTGAGTTATTCATTGATACTAGGTCCTGCCTTTGGTTACCTTGCCCATCCAAGTAAAACATGGTTTTTAGTGAAAGAAGAACACTTACTTGAGTATTTAATGTCTTTGAAGATACCAATGTTCAATTCTACTGAAGGTAGAAGTACCTAGGAGACAGACTCTCCTCTCTGATCCTGGTTGTCAAAAACTAGCCACTATTAATACTTCATATCCCCAGGTCACTTTTGCAGCCTTATCTCATGGTTTTTCCAGTAAATAGACTTTTCTCATTTGAACTATTCCCAATATATCCAGTTGTTTACAACCGTTGGAGGAAGCTATCAGATGTAGTTTACTACCTGCAATCAGTGCCAAGTCAGCCTTCAGCAAGAAGTTTGTTTGCTCTTCCTGCTCATTTGGAAGGTTTGGGCATATCTAATCTTTGCATAATAGCTACGTCAGAGTATAGTGTCTCTTACAAGATAACAGAGCCTTTAGTAGATCAAACAGTTCATTGAAGAAGAGAATGTTTGTTTCAGATACTTTGTGAACAACAGACTCTAAAAGCAGAAATCAAGAAATCTAAGAAACACGACTTTCTTCAGTTGAAAACCTGGTATCCCATCTCTCTCCTCCCAAGAGAAGACTAATGGAAGCACCCAAAGAAAAAGGCTCTTACCTGTTTTCAATGTGATGAGAGAAATGGGAAGAACTGCTGCTTCACTCATCTCTAATCCTCTAAGTGTAATCGGCCTTACAGTACTGTCATGAGTTGGCTGAGATGCCGTCTTTCCTTTTCCCTTCCTCAATCAGCAATTTATGTCTAAGACAATCCCGTTCCTCTAAGAGAAATGCACATAAATCTTAAGCACCATCACTGTACACGAGGGACAGGTCCCTCATGTATTCCACTAACATACTTTCTTGTCCTTATTTATTTTATTTACATAATTATTTTGTAATTATATATATATATATACTGTGTTATTCAATTTAAATAGGTTAGCTAACATATAACACGTATGTACGTGTGAACAGGACAAGCATTATTTAAAGCCAATATTTAAAAAAGGTTCCTAATTTTTTTGTCAAAACATAGTATTAACAATACTAACAGTAGTTATTTGGGTGTGGCATTTGAGGATGGCTTAAACAAAATATCATATATAATTGCTGTTGGTAACCACCATTTGCAAGTCTGTGTCTTGTACTTGAGATGCTCTAGTTTGAATACATAGTTCATCAGGCTAACAAAACAGGAAAGTAGATATGTTAATGAAACTTCTGAAAATTGATGTTTCTCTCTACCTTTGTTTTCAATCCAACAAAGACTAGTCATATCATCAAAGATATACATATAAAAATGTTTTCTGATTATATTGGTCCAATTGCTTGTAGTTGTTTCTCTATTCTGTTATGCATAATCTTGATAAACCACAAATGATTCATTAGTTAATCACATGTAATTGGCAATATAACACATAGAAACCACAACAAATACAAGTCAAGAAGAGATGAAATGCAAAGGTAAGTTCTGGTCTAGAGCTTATAGTTTCATCCATCTAATGCTACTTGTATAACTATGGATAAAGTGCTGAACACTCTAGCTTGCATGATTGTGCTATTCTCTGCAAATATTGGATGTTGTTTCTCCAACTTATCTGGCAAGATTACATCATTAAATAATGTGCATGACCATAACTGTTAAATTTAAATTTATAGCATTGTCTAAACACATTTATTTGAGCCCTAGCTAAAAACATAAAACAATCTAAAGAAAATGATGTAGTATTGTTTCAGTTGATTGGGTCAGTTACAATGAACTCTCTAATGAGCAATGGAAGCAAATCTGTGCAGTGATGATGGCAATGTTGTATGGAGCTGTTTACGTTGAATTAGTTTACGCTGTTCGTTCATCTAGAAATCACAAAACAATTAATTTTAAATACTTTTGTCCATTAACTTGGATAATTTACAATACATGTATAAGTACTTGTTGCTTACTTTATCTCGAAGTTCCCCAAGTTGATGTGAAAGAGTTTTAACAAGACTGGTGGTTTCAACTAATTGTTTCTGTAACTCTTTCATTTCATTTTGCTCTTGTTCAGGTTCTTCTATATCCAATGACATACATTTCAGCCGAGGAAACCACTCTAAATTAGCAGACTTAGTCTAGAAGGAAGGATATATTTAAATATGTATATATGTATATATATATATATATATATGCATACCATCTATTTTAAAACATTAGAATTTCACATGTATTAAATTATACACTACTCACTAAATTTGCTAAAATTAGTATATGCAATAATAGTAGGCTTAAAGTATCTTATAATGAGATTTATAGCCTATACATTTGAATAGGAGCATCAGTTCTATATAACACATATAAACCTCCAGCAGGTTTATGGTTAAAAATTGAATCTGAAAAGCAAGTTCCTTCTTTAAAAATAGCATAGCAGCAGGTTAATACAGATTCCATGACAACCTTTATCAGTTCTGTCATTGTTGATGGGCCCATAAACTTTATATATATAAACCTGTCAACTTGTGAATATTGCTCAGTGGCCATATGCTATTCTAAGGAGCGATAGTGACAGCTAATTATGAATCTCACATCACTTTTATAAAATGTTCAGTTAGTAGGTTTATACAATGCATATAATCCAATAACCATCATATGTCTGATATATGATATTGCCATGGCCTATAGCCCTTGGCCGATATCTTTTACAAATTCCTTTTTTGATAGACATGTATAACACATAATTATACATGTCTGAACCATGATATATACATAACACACTCACATATATACACATGTATATTTTGGGTTGATATATAATTAACACATGCTCTTGTAGTTAACACTGGAATAGCTCTCACTTTATTTTCAATGTGATCTTTAATTAAATCATAAACATAACTCTCAGGTCCTGTTAATTCTGTTTTTTCTTTCATTCTTAGATGTACTACAAAATACAAATAGTTCCACATATTGTGTTCTTTTTCGCAGTGTTCTTTGAAAGTTACTGCTTGATTTTCAAATCGTGTTCGTTGTAACCCTAGACAAAAAAATAATGACTATAATGAAAAAGGAAAAGAAACAAATGCTCTTCCTTAATTAGTAATTGCAATCATAAAAAACTTGCTGTGATTATGATAATGCAGGCAATTCAACTGACAGAAAACATTAATAACAATTCATAGTAAACTTCAATACAGATCAAGTACCCTTACATAAGAAATGTTAGTAAGTGCAATGGTCATACCACAAATGAAGCAAGTGTTCTGCAACATGTCATTGGTCTGGGTCTTTTCAGCTCGTAAGGTAGCAAAGGTATCAATAATCACACCAAAGATCAAATTTTGGAAAATAATCAAAATAACAACAAGAAAGAAAGACAAATCATAGACTGCTCGAAGGAAAAATAATGGTTCCTACAGTGATTATGAATAAAGGACGAGATAAATAGTGAATTTCTTGGAGATGTAAAAAGAATAGTTACTATAGCAAATATTGCCCTATTGGAGCTAGTTGCACTAGCATTCTTCAAAGAGATTAGCTCTTAACTATTTTCAACAAGATACACTTACATAGCTAGCTGGACGTCTGATTACATCACCAATACCTCCCCCAGACTTAACTCCATCTCTTAATACAGTCACCAAGCACATAAAGAGTGTCTCACAACTTGGTTCCAGGTACATCTCCCAATTTTCTTTGCTCTGACAACGTAAGTCAGAGTTATATGTACCACTGTCAACTAAATATATGAAATGACATTATTACTGGACAGAACTAACAAATTGTGACTTTCTCATCACAAATATCTGCTAATACTAACTCTATAATTACATCTTGTTCTAACTGACGCATACCATGTTTAATGATTGTTGTAGGTCGTGTCTCTACCATGAAATCAGTGGAGAAAAAAATGTAGCCAATGATTGAATAGAGGTACATGACAATAACTGCTAAAGTAGTTGTCAATAAGATAGACAAAATATTTCTTGTAACACTGCGAATAACACTTTGTAACATTTCCTCTCGATGAACTATCTCAAACAGCTTACATAAAAGAAGGAAAGAAAAAGAAATTATTTTATTACAAATGATTGTATGTGTACATATAGAGGAACACCTTTATATTATTTTAAATCTACTATTGTTGTAATCATATTTGTATGATATACCAGTATAGAATAGAAGAACTCATGTCCAATCCAACCCAGTAGACAAAATATGAGATTAAAGGAATGATAGCGGATTAATCCATCAGACAAAATATGATTATAACTAGTGAGTTGATTTGTGAATACTCCTCTGTTGCCCAAAGCACTAGCTAGAAAAACACACTTGACAATAACCTATAAAATTGAGATGAAACTATTTGAGAGAGAGAGAGAGAGAGAGAGAGAGAGAGAGAGAGAGAGAGAGAGAGAGAGAGAGAGAGAGAGAGAGAGAGAGAGAGAGAGAGAGAGAGAGAGAGAGAGAGAGAGAGAGAGAGAGAGAGAGAGAGAGAGAGAGAGAGAGAGAGAGAGAGAGAGAGAGAGAGAGAGAGAGAGAGAGAGAGAGAGAGAGAGAGAGAGAGAGAGAGAGAGAGAGAGAGAGAGAGAGAGAGAGAGAGAGAGAGAGAGAGAGAGAGAGAGAGAGAGAGAGAGAGAGAGAGAGAGAGAGAGAGAGAGAGAGAGAGAGAGAGAGAGAGAGAGAGAGAGAGAGAGAGAGAGAGAGAGAGAGAGAGAGAGAGAGAGAGGGAGAGAGAGAGAGAGACAGAAAGACAAACCTGTAACAGTCCTAACAGAAAGAGAGAGACTTTTATTTTCAAAACTAGCAAGGAGCATATAATAACTAATGTTACAATAGTGAACAGAGCTCTCTTTCTATAACGAGTGTTGCGTGCTAGATACCAGAGTAGTACAGACAGTAGAGACACCAAACAGCACATTGATAATTTAAATGTTGGTGATGCTGTATCTGTGTAAGAGTATGTGTAAATATTAACTTCATATAAGCAATATGATAACAACAGTAATAGTATCATTCCTAAACAGGTATTAGGTAGTTACAGCTCTTAATTTCATGTACAGCTGCCATCTTATTTATGCTGTACATGGTGATAGTGAATAGCTAATACATTTCAATGGACAATCTACTATAATTTATTAACATACCAATAAACTCATTTCCTTTATCAAAAGGATAGAAGAGAAGAACAATTAGATTGATGATGACAGCAAGATAGAAAGATAGAAAGGACCAGTTGACAATGTTACGGGACATCCATTGTATTGAATGACCTAAACAACCAAGATACAACTGAATTCTGAACACTACCTTTACCTAACAAAGCCTGTTGACATAGCATTTCCTCATACAAAGAATCCATATGTCTAAAAAAGTCTTCCACCTATATGGAGATTAATTATCAGATTGGCTTATAGTTCAGTATATAATATTGTACCTTGCTACCCTGCGTGTCACACTTTGTTGTTTGGTAGACACGTTGTTTTGACTCTTCAGTGAGATATTTACATATATCATGTTTAGGGAAGACAATTTGTTCTAGACTCCGATCAGCCCGTACAATCTAGACAATCAGAAATAAAATCAATTGATGTCCTATAATAATGGGCATGTTCTTAGTTTGTCTAAGTAGCATACTTCAATTTGAGCAGTTTTCTCAGCATATTTACATATAGGATCGTTAGGGTTCTTTGCAGCCTTATCTAACTCATTTTGTAGTGCTTTATTATGTGCTGTCAACTACAAAAATGTAATAACGAAGCTAACCTCATCATATTACTAACCTGATGAGCTAATATATAAATGTTGTGCCCCACTTCATGAGGAGAGTTTTGACCAGTATCATCACAACTGCCACTGTCATATAGTGTTCGACATATACCCACCTAAATCACCACTAAAAGTCAATGATTAAACTTTCCCCTTAACCTACCAATGCCTCAGTTGATCCAATCTTCAAGATAACACGCTCAATAATATCCACATCTTGGTGACTCTCCATTACTGCTAGCAAAGTTTGACTGGCTGTATTCTATGATGAATTATGGTATCATTGAATCACATTTTCATATGATTACTTTAAGTTGCATTGCCTTTTCCTGATAGTCTTCTAAAGCAGTGAGTTCTGTTTGTATTAAGGAGACAACAATATCAATACCACTTGATTCATTGGAAGCTATGCATTTCTGTAATAAAAATATTTTGTAAATGATAACATTTGTAAAACAAACAAGTTCCCAATAAAAAGAGTCTACGAAGTCTTACTAAAGCACTTATTGTATGAAGTAAAATTTATATATTTTTTATTTTCAGTGTCAACTAAATTAATAAGATTCTAATAATTATTAAAAATCAACCAAAGATTGTTCTTAAGGTAATTTCAGTGTAATAAACTACTAGAGTTTAAGACTGGAGAGTTGAAAGAAACTACACTACTGCAAAAGTTTCAATCAGGAATGCCCAATATAGTAATGAATGCTTGTGGTAAGTGTAATTAAGTTCATTAGTTGTGATGTGTGTCAGTAGTTAGTGGGCAAGGTTTAATTACATTTGTCACATACAACAACATAATGAAATGATGCAATTGATATACTCATGGTTTGGGTGTTTCCAATACCAGATAGAAAAAAGTATTACGAATATAATCACAACTAGAAAAAAGCATGAAAAGTTAAACCATACAAAAGTTAAACCATACACAACTATGAAGTGGTATTTCAAACATCAGATAGTATAGTGGATATCTCACTATTAATGAGAATATCAGCCATTTCAGTTTTAGTATAATTAACATTTTTAAAGGAGGACACCTCTTTCAATCAACCTTGGTCAATTACACTGTTACTCACTTGATTGTCATGACAAGGTCCCTGACAATATTCAGTAAGTGTTGTCAAACACTGATCAATAAGGTCTACATTCTCTGAGTGAATGTACAGACTAAGCAGGACCAATCCTCCAGTAGTAATACCACAAATACAGTCCAAGAACTGAAGTGTCTCAAGGATTAAGTTATAACTGACTTTACTGTTGCTTTGTTGACGTAAGTAGTTCTAGAGTGAGAAAAGAATCCAGCTAATTAAGTTGGTGTCTTACTAAATGATAAGTATACAAATAAGGGCATGCAATAAATCCAAAATTACCTGCATATCAATGTTGTGGTTCTCACAGAATAATTGTAGTAGTCGTAGCAATGGCTCCATTAATTGTAGTTCAGGAGTACTCATTATGTTCTGACCTGCAACCACATTGACGCCTCCTGTACTACCATCAGATTTAGATTCCCTCTTACGACTGCTTATACCATCAGCATTAGCAGCTACAAGATGTAACTGTTCCTATTAATGAAGGATATCATTCATGGGTTATATATTGAATAAGGAAAATTTTCAAGGCTCATAGTTTTTGAAGTTTAACTAGATTTCACTGCAACTGTGAAATATACACTTAACAAAATTTTTGATGCAAGTTTATTTTTTAGTAGCTTTACTGAGTCATCTGTCAACTCTCAACACATTACTAGTAAAGCCACAAACATAATAGACTCTGGGATATCTGAAAGATGTATCTACAATGTTTTTTTTACTAAAAGTAGGAGGAAAACAAAACTTAAGGACATCAATCAAATAATACCACTATTCAGCTACATATACTATGGTCAGTTTTGTATGATGCTGTATTAAGGTTTCTGCCAGGTACTCTATCTAATCAACAAGTACAATTACGGTTTATTGAAAACAACATCAGGGTGGTAGCCACACTTTTAAAATTACTGACTTTTGCTTGTAGATTGAGCAATATAGTATGGTGTCAGTGAATAAATATGACCATAACAAATTTTTTAATCAATTGTAATATTTCTTTCATGAACTGCTGCATGGAATTCAATTCATGAAAACATTCATTGACCCTCAAAACGTTAGCACCACAGTCTTTATGGACTGCTGAAGAGATGCCAGTATGATATACACATTGACATGTACTCTAATTTAATATTACTAATACAGGTGCTTGTGTTATGCATTAACATAAGCATTATTACTGCACAAACTTGAATATCCATAGATGTAATTGTCCCTGTTGCTGTTTTACGATCTTGTATTACAACTAGGTTAGTTGTGCCTTCATTTTCCATGATGACCAGACCAGTAGGTGAGTTTCTGATCTGGTTTTGAGCATCTTGGAAGCGATTGTGAACTTCATGAAAGAAATTCTCTGAGTCAGGCTGACATATAATGGTCCACATAGATTGCTACATTAAGAAATGAACAAAAATGTTATCGATGTCATGGTTACCATGCAGTCATTTCACAATCTGTGTACCAAACATGTATGCACCCTTTATACCTGTACTTCTCTGTTGCCACCATTAAGAATGGCCACTGCCAATTTTACAGCTTCCATCATTACTGGATGAGATGGACCACTTTTGATAATGCTAACAACCAGTTTGGTAACATTAGATACATTCATTTGATTTTGCACCACCTCCAGTGTAATAGTAAGATTACCCAGACTCACTAACAAGGAATCCTTCTCAAAAGAATCTTCATGTGCTGTTATCAAATTAAGAGGAGCTTGGACAATACTTCTTCTTCGGTCACGCCATGAACCACTTCCTTGAATTTTCTGTTGCTGTCTAGCTAACTGATATTGGTCTGACAAGTATGACTCAAAGTGTATTCTAAGAAGATCCTTACGAAGTGCTTTACCCTAACAAAATAGAATCAAATCATTTGCACTTTAATCTGTTATAATAGAATGTCAACCAAATCAACCAAAATCTGAAGGTACTTACAGCATCATTAAGTTCAAGAGCATTTTCAGTCATCATCATACGAAAGTAAGACATCATACTGACCATGAGGTCTTCATCACGTTCAAATACACTACTCTCCATATGAGATACAATTCTAAAATGTAACAACATTTTATTATAAAACAAAATCTGACCACTTTATCAACTTCAAATTTGTGAAATTATAGAACCTCTCGGAACTACTTATAATTATTTCTTATAATACCGTGATAATGATTTAGTGCATTTTCCACTACTGAACATTTTTTCATATTTAAATCCTGCATTACATAATGTTGGTCATGGTGTCATCACTCAAGACACATGTGATTATAGTTAAGGTCTGTACTTTTTAATAAAACTTGTTGAAGCTGTTTTAAATGCATTAGTTCCTCGAGGGAACAGAGCCTCAGGACAGTAAAGGATATTAACGAGCACAGAACGTTCAGCTTCTATAAGACTTTGCCAAGATTCTTTTAGCTCTTCCACAACATTCTACAATACAAATAATACTATTAATACCTTTAAACGATTATTACCTGGACACCACCAATAATGTTTTTATTTCTTTCATCAGCTTGTTGGCTTCTTTGTTGAATTTTACTCATATCTGGTAGTTGCAACACAGTTTTCTTTTTGTGTTTCTGAAGCCAATGGAGAGCTTTTCTTCGAGCTTGTTGACTTGCTGCTGAAGCCTAAAATTGCAAATAAGATTTTGTACATGGATCAAAGCATGGATGAGAATAAATTGACAACAATTCTAATGTTTTACCTGAATTTCTTCCTCAATAGTAGTAGGAATAACTAATCCTTCTTCTCTAGCTACAACAACAAATAAAATTATCTCATATTAAATATATACTTACCAACAGCAAGCATTTTTTTGCAACATTTTTCTAAGGACAGTCGAATTTCATCGTTATGTGGTTCTTGTATAAAAGGACATTGTATCAGTTTGACAAGACTTTTCAGTAGATCAACATAAAATGACTGGTTATCCTAATGGAAACCATTTATAATAAAAATTAATATAGACCTACACAGACACAGGCATACTGATACACACAGCTGTAAGTCCACTAGAGACATACTTTCTATGGATGTGCTTTATCAATATCACATGACTGATCATGTGACAGATAGCAATATACCTTTATAGTTTGTGCAGCTAATGGAGAACTGAAGTAGCTGATAAGTGTAGGAGGAATGTGTTGGGTGACATATTCAATGAGGTCTTTGTTTCCAGTGCAATTCTCTTTGTAGACTTTATTAATATCATCAATCATATCACAGAATAAGTCCCACATAAACTTCTTAGTAAATGTCTCTTTATTGTCTACTTCAGCATCAATATAACAATGTAACAAGAAGTCTAAATACTCTGTTTTGACCTACATACATGGGAAGTTACATCATTCATATCAATCTCTTAATTGTTAGTAATGTGTGAATGTGTGTGACATTACATCTCCTTACACAATAACATATAACAAAGAAGTAATTGTAATTACTGCATTTATTTCTTAACATTTACATCAAACTTATAACCCGGCCATCATTTCGAACCTATTTGCCAAATTTATTCTAACAAAATTTAATGTTTGTATTATAAGTATCCCTATACTGTTTTTAATGCCTGGGATGCTGCGTGTGCCAGACAACCCTTTAATTGTCTTTAACCATGTGGTATGTATGTATCTATATATATTTATATACAAATGCATATATATTGGCTTGATTTGTTTTGTTCTATTGTTGTATGCAATAATCAAAATTAAACTGCATATATTAACTGCTAATGCACCTAGGAACTAAGACTTCATTAGCCTTATGTGGATTATTGAGTTTCAACTTCTTTTATAGCTTGCTATTATGTCATATAGCTTTTATAGTCTTTCTACTACCTCTTCACTTCTTAATAGTCAATACCAGGGTTTCATTTAGGGAGGACGGGGGAGGCATTCACCCCCACTTCCCAGAGTCTTGCCCCACCCCCCTGGAAATTAGGTGAGCCTTTTTTCAAGGGGTAATTGGATGTAATGAATACAGAACTGAAACTCAACACAAGGAATATACCAGCCCAGCATAAGGTAACCTTAGGCTAAACACAAGGAGAATGTACAGTTTTAGCCTAAACAGCTATTCTTCTACTTTTTCTGTTCCACATATATACAATGTCTTCAAGGTCACTATCCAGCAAAGTGTAAGGAGATTCAATGGCTATTTTCATAAGGTGTGAAAGCATAGTGTCACTTAAGTGGCTGCATAGATGAGTTTTTATAAACTTCATCTGAGAGAAGTGTCTTATCAGCACCAGAAATATGATCATCTTATCACGTCATTTGAAAACCAAAAATGGTCTGAAAATGTGAAAGAAGCGATCTCAGAGGGTCTAGGAATCAAAAATTTTCTGGGGGCATGCCTCTAGCCCCCTCTAGTGGGTGCGGTGTCACACGAAGTCCTTTTGTCCCCCACATTTTCTCTAAGTATTATTTGCCCCCCCCTGTCCATTTTTCTAAATGAAACCCAGAATACTTTATGTGAAATTATCATAAAAACAAACATAGGATGATATTTTAAAAATTATAGACCTGCTCATTGGAACTTCATTTTTGTAAAGCACAAAATTAAATTCCACAAAGGTTTGCATTACTAATAGGAACAATTTCTTGCTATAACACAAGAAGCAAATGAAGAATAGGATATTATAACCGTGAAAAAGTAGATCATAGGTCTCAGAGAATATAGAAATTATGACATAGCTCAATAAGCACATGTTTTAAAAGATTTTGATTAAATACTGCAGTCTTAGCCATTTTTTGGATACTTAGTAAAACAGTCATTACATGTGTGCACTTGTAGTATTATTCTTTGTAATAATTTCACAGTCTTTGCACATAGTTATTGCAACAATAAAAGTTGTAATATGTAAGAAAGATTATACCATACAGTTAATATTAAATGGATATATGACAAGTATATGACTTACTTGTGGAATACAATCTTTATGGGTGATAATTTTAACTATCTCATCCAATGGCAAGAGAGAGTGACACCTCATTTCTGTGTTGACATTTTTACCCTCAGTACAAATTGTAAGCAGACGTAACAGATTAAGGTGATAGAGAAGACTGGAAGTTGGATCTGTTGTATCTTTTTGTGTCTCCATTAGTTCAAGAAGTTTACCAAAGTGTTGCTCATTGTAAAACAAAAGTACATCTTCTCCAGCATTAGCAATCTAACAAGAGAAGTTATAACAAGTTACACATCTATGCATGAAATGTATAACAGATAGCATGACACATAATGCACTGAATTGACATCAGTTGGCATTGTAACATACAAGCAGTAAGTATATCAGACTCTGTACCTCAGCCATGACAAGGTCCTGTGATCTCTTGATAGGTTGTCCATTAACTTTCATTATGGTTTGCAAAAATTTGAGATAGCGAATATCACGTCCCTTCTTTTCAATACAATGTATGAAGTACTGAATTTCAGACTCTTGTACTTTATTACACAAAGCACCATTATCACGAAACACTTCTGTCAATGTAACAACCTCCACAGTCTGTATGGGAGGAGGGATGATGTAGCTGAAACATTATAAGTAAAAGGCTTACTGGATTACCACTGTGTAATAGGACTTTCAGATTTCGGTGGAGCAAAATTTGATTTTGATCATTGCCACGACAAAAGTTTTGTAAGAACTTGTGAGCTTGGTGCATTATTTCTGACATTTTAGAGTCACTCTATTGAAAAAAAAAACAATAACACACACCAATTGTGCCTAATAATAAGGATTCAACAACAATGATAATGCAATGTAAACAAATGTGCTTAGGTATGGACAATATATATCAAAAACAAATCAAGATAAGTTGGTCATAAATTTGAAGGGAGAAAAAATTAGCAAATTTGGTGAATTGATTTTATCTTCCAATATTTTATTTGGGGTGTGGTAGTAGTAAGTGGAGCAAGTGGTGAGCACATTTTCCACAATGTATTCTCAGTTATCATGACACTTTACAACATTTTAAAAGAACGACAAACTTCAAATTATAGATGGTCTTTGAAAGACATCTTCCATCTTAAGTTATAACAATTATCATCAAGTTGTCAGTCATCAAATTTTAATTTTCCCATAGTCTATTTTATATCTATTCACCAATATTTTGACCAATCAAAATTACCTGCTATATGGAAAGCAATGAAATCATTAAACAAAGTATGGATTTATTTAATGATCATTGCTTCCTTATAATGGATGTGATGTTCATTACAAAAATCAACAAAAACACCAAAAATTGCAGAATAGATACTAAAGCAGGCTTTTGAAAATGGCTGTATAAACTCACTGTCAAAAATATGTGTGTATAATATGTACATGTATATATCATGCAATGTCCATTTGATGTAAAATGCAGCAGTGTATTTGACAAAGTTAACCTAGTTAAAGCTGTAGTCTTTATACTGATTAACAAAAATTATAATTATAATTTTTTAACCATCAAAACTCTAAAAATTTCACAAATGAGATTTCCACAGAGTAGTCTTGAGAGAATATTACAGAGGTAAATTAGAATCTCGAATAGTTAGTTTTAATGAAAGCATCACTTCAAAAACTAGAATGATTGGTAGTGATGTTTGTTGGAACTCTAAGTTGTTTTGAGGACATATCATATCAACAAACACAATTGGAAGCTTTCATACTGAAATCAGGCCTGTTTAGACTTGAAAGACAATTCCTTATATGACAGTCTGATATCCTGAAGTTTGCATTTGTTGTAGAGGACGTTTTTGCTTTTTAAAAACTAGGGAATTTGCTAAAATTATAGTAGTGTTATAAAATAATTATTTGATCATAAAAGTGAATTTATAGAGGTATTTTATGGGTATTTCTTTAAAATAATAATTTAAAAAATAGAATACCAACATTTTAGAATTTTGTTCAACTAATCTAAACAGTATAGGATATCTTAGTTTTAATATATATATACATCCATATATATGTGTGAGTGCATGTGGTTTTGACATGCTTAGGAATGTAATCATTGTGTAAACACAGGTATGCAAGAGCTATGTCTGAAGTTTAGCAATGCAGCAAAGAGCAAACAAATTCAGATCAATTAAGGTGGTGGGTGACCCAGCTTGTCAATAATATTCATCATGACTATTAAACACATAGTAAAAAGTATTATAGCTAGACAAAATAGGCATTCCTTCTATCAGTAGCTTTAAGAACATCTTTTATCATAACTCTCAATGCCACACAAATCTTTAAAGCAAAGTTATAATGAAGGTAACATTCTAATTCTTAGGTACATTTTTCCAAACTACATAAGGAACATGTGTCTATAATTAGGAGCACATACTTAACTTCAGTATTCAAACAAAGCCATTAAGTAGACTTTTAAACCAAGATTATGTTTTCGCTATACTGATGTAGATCATTGCTAAGATCAATTGACATACAGAACAACTTTCAGGGAAATCCCTATAATATATCTGTGGGCTGACACTCTCACTCCTTTCATGTGAAACTTCAAGGTCATTTGATATATGAAAGTAGTACATGCTTCATACTAATACTTACTTACTGCCACAACAAGTGAAAACCACAAAACACGTTATCTAATTTGTGGTTATGGTCCACACGCAATAATTGCTAAGTATTATATATATAGAAACATTTTGTGGCTGTAACTATGTAGGTCTATGAATACTATGAATAGCAGGAAGTTGTGTTGACTATTCCAACTTACACCTGCTGAGGTTACATACAAGATGTCTAAAGCAATGTGAAGTGAATGAGATAAGCTAGAAACTACATACAAAAATTATGTCACAAGTGCTAAAGTTTACTTTTATTCTTGACAGACTAAGATATCAAAGCTACACGTATCAATAAATACTGCACAAGGCAAACCCTGCATACCTATGTATTCCTAGTTAATTTATGTAGCCAAAAAGTAACATTACTATAGGTTATAACTTAACAATATACTCAAGGACTGACTTTATCATAAGGGACTTGTAGTAGATCTAGAATAACTTGAAGAGCTCCCATATTTCTCAACAGGCGTTGTTCAAAGCTACAGTCTTCTTCACTACACAATTCAGTGAGACTTACTAGAATCTGGTGATGTATGTATTAACTATGTCAAAATGAAGTGATCTCATACCTTTTGTACTTGGTCGTACTTATTGGGACCATCCTTGGCGACTTGTTGTTCTTCTACTCCTTCACTTGGCAACCGTTGAGAACGCTAAACAACAACATCAATAAGTTGTATCTGTTTAGATAATATTACTTGTTTTTTAAGAGTTTTTGTGTCTTTTGTTATATGGCTTTGTGCTGCAGCTATAGAGGCCTCCATCTCAGCTTGAGGCCCAGCTCGACTTGATTTCCGTGCATGTTTCTGACAATTTTAAATAAAAAAATTATTAGTGAAAACTCTTGCTACAATACCAAATGAATAGGGCATGGATTGAAACTGCTGACTACATTCTCAAACACCAAAAATATGTATCGTTAAATAAGTTATGCAATCTGCCATATTTCTAGTACCAACAATACAATAAGGAGAACAGCTAATTAATGTATATGTAAGGGAATTTTGAAAGACGTTTCTACACCATTTTTGTTATCCTACTTCATTAGCTCATTTAAATGTTAATTTAGTTGTGTGATCTGTGTATTAGTAAACTTAGAAACATTTTTCATTCCCTCTGCAGAAACTTCAGTTTTCTTTGGTAACAAATGTAGGCAAGCAAACTAAATACTAGTAATACAAAGTTAGATCACACAGAAATGACAATAGTTTACAAGACAACAAGTGAATAAGTTGATCTACTTACTCGTTCAAATCCATCTTCTTTTTGTACCCATAGTTCAGCTTCATCAACCAAACCTTTTAATTTCTCAAGGTTGCTACGAATACGTTGATAATTGTCTTTTTCTTTCTTAGAAACTAAAAGTTGAACCTATAGCATACAAAGATCATACAAGAGAAAGACAATTGAGAGTACCTGGGTAAAGCCTTTGACCATCTCTTGTCTTTGAGTGAAGTGACGAATCAATAACTTGAGAGCTTGAGATGATAATGCTGCATCTTTAGCCATCGAGATTTGAAGGAGAACTCGCAGCAACTGTTTGCCCTGATAATCATCTAAATCCATCTTAAAATTCTCCCTAATAATATTATTTTAAAAGGTTTATGTTTAATCCACAGTAAATTATAGTAGACACACCTGCCATGAAAAATCTTATCAAACTGGTTTAGAATTCTATTTAGATCAATTACAGCAGGGTCAGGGGGCTGACCATCTGAATCAATCAAGCTGGAGAACTCCTTCTTGAAGATTACCAGAAGATTAGTAATACGTAGATCAAGTCTGACATCCATAATGAAGTCGAGTATTTCAAGTATTTTACTCTTTGTTTTCATCACATAAGGATCAGATCTTTCATGTGAGTCCTACAGTGTAGCAAAAGATATGATCATTGAAGAAAGGTACTTAGTTATTAATGTGGGAACAGCATATTGCTATTCTAAATATTTTTTTAGAAACAAATAGACCAATGTGGCAAGAACTTATAAGATTAGAATGATTTTTTACAAAATGTGGTTTATATTAATAATTTATTCACTTTATGAGAATCATCCTCATCGTGAGACTCTGATCGAGGAAAAAAATGAGCAGCAGATGTACCCACTAAAGTGTTAAGAACTCCACCTGAAGGGGACACTCCTACAATAATAAATGAAATCATATTTACATCAAGAATGTAGACAATATAATAATAGCTATTTACCTGGAATATTTAACTGATGATGAATGGGTGTGGCCTCTCTGTTGTCTAATCCATCCAATAAAAAGTAAGTGAGCGAGAGAAGTTTAGTGAAGTCATAAAAACCAAAATACACCATCATTCTAGCCAGACAAACAACCTAAGCAAGAAATGGTTTGTTGATTACAAGACTGTTGTGTCCATGAAGGTATCTACTAAATCTATTTTATAAATATTTACTTCATAAGTGAGAACATTTTGCTCTTTGTCGTCTAGATTCCACACACGTTGGTCATGGAGGTATTGTTCTACAAACTCTGTTGTTGCTCTCAAAATAGACTCCTCATTGTGCTGTTGCTGAAAAAGGGAACGACGTTGTGAGACATCACTATAAAATTAAAAAGCCAATGTTATTAATAGCTCAATCTAGAAGCTTACTGATATTCTAGTGATGAGGAATCTTCAAATGAAGTATCATCAACTTTGTCACCAACACTAAAAATGTGGTCATTGAATATGATAGCAACATACACACAAAATAGTACAAAGAATTATACAATAATTTTAATAATTACATGATTCAAATTAATATTCCTATTCAGTAAACTACACCCATAAGCCTTACGAAAACCTTGAACTCACTTTTCTTTCCAAGGCCAATAATCATGTTCTACAACAACTTCTGGTATATGGTCCCAAAGCCTTGAATATTCAACAGGATTGACGACTTCTTGTGGGGTGGTATCTAAGTATACACAGTACATGATACGACAGAATGCAGCCCTTAAACTAAATGTGAGATTGACATCTTCCATGCATCTAATAGAAAATCTGTGTCATACAATACAACACAATAAACTGATAGTACTTTAAGACTAGATGAATAGGTAACTGCTTCTTGATCTCACTAATTCCAAGATACTGGCGATAAAAAAACATTTTTGAGAATAAATCCAGTTGAGCTCGAAAATACTCTAATATTTTGCGATATTTCTCATCTCCATTAGCAGCATATGATGCAATATCCTGTAATGACATATCATCAGAGCCACTGTCATCAGTCCATGTTAGCACTATCTCTCTATCAGTCATGCTAAAGGAAATAAATTATAAAAGAATTTGTTATTAAAATACAATTGGATATTGCTAATTTTTATCTTAAACTGACTCCAATGATAAAATGTTTTATAAGACAAACTACTCAATTGATTAGGTAATTAATAATATTGCTGATCTACTAATCAAGTACACTTTATTATCTATTATATATACCATGTATATTGTGTTAATAATAACAATAGGCTACCTGAGTTTCATTAAGATATCAGAATATTGTTCATCAAGGACCACTTCACAAACCATTCCTTGTACCTTCTGAATAGCAACTCCTTTAGATACACAGAGATCACCCAGGTAGGTCAAGAACCTACACTCAACAGAAAATTATACCAATTGATGCAAAAGTCCATAAAATCTAAATTTTGATACTCTAATTTCAAAAGTGAATAATTACTTTATGGTAATATCCGTGAAATACCTCTATAAATTCACCTTTATAATAGTTATTTTATAACAGTACTATAATTTTGGCAAATTCCCTAATTTTGACAAGCAAGCAAGTCCCCGCAGTATATGCAAGCTCAAGAATATCAGACTGTCATATCTAAAATTCAAACTAAAGCAACCTACAGAAATCTAATTGCCAAATTTGTAGACCATTTTACAGTATGTTTTACTTGGGATCCCGACTCTTCTTCAAAAGACTGACAAAAGTCTCAATCTCAGATTTCTTGATGTGTGTTTCTAACAATTTGACATTGTCATTTACAAGTGCTGCTAATGTATCTTCAGCACGAATATTATAGCCAATTTGACTTTGCATTATCTGGAAAAACTTCTCAGCTATGTGCTCCTACAGAGTAAAACAATGTTCTTTACATACATACAAAGTGCTAAGTCAATAAATAATACATCAGTGCTCTTAGCATATTATGAATAACAGACCTAAAATAATTTGTCACTACAATATCTAAGATATTAAAGCCATTTAACCTGGTTTTTCCTGTAATCTTTCTGTGATTGTTCAATTACTCGATAACATAGCTGATACATGTAGCGCAAATGGTCATATTTCTGGTCTCCAAGATCATCCATTTTAAAAAGCAATTCACCTTTCTTCTCAATAGGGAGAGGAACACTAAGAATACGAAATATCTGAAAAAAGTGGATAAACAATTAAATCAAAAATGAACACCATACAGCTTTCAAAACATATTGTTCTCGAATCAATTTTTGTCTGTCCCGATCAGCTTTGCCTTCCACAGTCAGAGGGTTCATCTTCTCCCCAGTGTTCTCTTTCTTAATTGCAAAAAATACCAAATCTTCCAATAATCTGGTAATATATCTAGAAAAATATGGCACAAGTAACACAGTGTCTCTACACTTACTTCTTCTCAGTCGGTGGCAAGTGTTTACCACTTTCCATTATATCAGCTGCTTGAGATAAGGCTTTAGCTGAATCATTGGCAAAATCAAGGTCTCGTACTTCTTGAGGACTAACATGAACAATAGCAAAAGCTTCCTTGTCTTCTCTCATATTGGCTAATCCAAGCTATATGAATTAGCAAATGAAGTACAACCATCTCAAAATTGAAATTCATACCTTAAACATAACAGGAGATTTAGTCACTTCTCTATCCATTAAAATAGTAGTAGCATGAACCCATGTCAAAGTTCTGGCATGACGTAGACGTACATAAGAACTCCTATAATGAATGAAATGGTCCATGACCAACAAAAATAGATGGACAGTTGTTGTGCATGCCACTTATAATCAAAGGGTGTAAGTAGATATAATATGTTAAGAAACAGATTAAGAGGACAATTGAATTACTACTATATTCTCACATATATAGCTTACCTTGGTACCAGTCCATCGTGAGGTTGTATAGTGGTAGAGTCTAGTTCAAATAGAGTATAAATAGGCTCATCAGGTACATCTTCATCGGAACACAAATAATAGACAGGGTCTGACTCGGCACCTCTCAGCTTTGAACGTATGGGATCTGGAGTTAGATCAGGGTCTTCACGAGCTGCCAAATAAGTATCAGTTGCCAAATGTTTAAATCTATAGAGGTAGTTCCAATGTCCAGCTCCACCACGACAAGGATCATGGTGGACAACTTCTACCTCCCAAAGAGCTTTAGAACTAGTAGCATCTGTTTTGGTAGCTCTACCAGATTGTCGAAGAAATACTTGAAGCTCTTTGTTTAATGAATCACAAGTCAAAAACTTTTCCTGCTCAGCATGAAAAAGACGAACTACATCACCCTATGGAGATTCAAGATATGTGAATTATAAACATGTACACAATCTTTACCCCTCGAAGGATGTCATCTCTGTCTTCTTTGTGATCCATAAATAGCTGTATTTTCCAACTAGTATGAGAACCATCTGCATTCACAGATGAGTCTGCATTGACCTATAAAGAAGAGTATGACCCTGTTGTCACAATTATTATTACCTCTTTGCAGGTGTCATGATCTGGTAAGTTCAATTTACTGACATGCAGTGGTTGATTAGCGTTAACAGGAGTCAGAACAACTTTGTCACCAATTATTACCTGGAAATAAAGTATACTCTCATTACTCTGTGTCATTTAGCAATACATCTATCAAATAATGTCATCTATACAAACTATTCTTTACAGATCATCTCACATTATCTCCTGATGCTCTCAACTTATACAGAGGAGTCACTATGAACCAGGCATTCTAAATATAAAATATGACAGCAATACTCATTGATGATGGTATTGACTTACTTCTGATCCTTGAGAATCCAAACTAACTTTCATGGCTTTCTTTTCAACTTGAGCAGATGATCTTTTAGTTACAGTAAGAAATTTATTACTTTTAACATGAAGTAACTAAGGAAGAAAATAGACCAATGTAAACATCACAAATCTATATTAGTAATTGTAATTGAAGAATGATATAAGAGAAGAGGAAGTTAACTCATACACATTACCTGTATCATTGTAGTACCATATTTCACTGACTGTCCCCACTGCTTCTCTGATTCAATACGAGATTGTCCTTTCTCTTGTTCAGCAGCAGTTTGTAGTTTACGAAGTATGACAATGTCAGGCATGCTCTTGGTACTTTGAGTAGCTTTCTTAAACTGTTCCTGAGCTCCATAACGTTGCATAGGAAAGATCTTGAAAAGACAATCTAAAGAAAGAATAACTTGAGAGCAAAAATTGACCAGTATTTAACCTCTGAATTTGGTGGGTGGAGCTGATGGGGTGCCATCTCCTGGTCTAACAACCACACGATCATCCACCAAACTAGTTAGAGATATCAGATTACATGATATTATGTAATATTACATTGTATTGATGTATTGATGTTTTGTCTAATAGACACGATTGAACACCTGTATACTCAACTAGTTTATGATTCCTTAACTACTCATGTTTCCCTCTTCATTTAATTCCTATTATGTCAGAATGACATCATCCAATAATAAGGTTGTTTACTCTGATCTTGTACATTAACAGATCGTTAATGTCAAGACTGTTTATATGAGAAGCATGTTTGTGTTTATCTGAAAATGTGACACCCTCATTACTCATAGAACATATACACTATGCACAAGTAATGAGGACAAATTGAATATGGACGTGATATGTGTTACTTTATTAAATTATTGCATTAACCTGGAAAGTATATCATAACAAAGAATTCAAAGAAGCAAGTCCAGAACTATACCAAGGCTAAATTAACCCCTAATACACCACAAACAAGAGAGGTCATCTTTATGTAAACTACTGATGTCATAATACAATAATCTCAATGCCAACTCCAATTATCTAATTTGTAGTAGACACCAAACTGATAGTCATTTGAGAATAACAGGACACTAAAAGGCCATAAAGTCTTAACAAGATAATATATAATATATCCTACGCTTTGATGGATAAGATAATACAACTATGAATACATATAATCAATTGGTGAGATGATATCAATAATTATTACAATTATTATAATATTATCTTCATCAAAAAAAAAGAAAATCAAAAGCACTTCGGCATAATATTAACATATGGGATCCACTTGCAACTTAGTCAGCTATTAGTACTGTTGCTTCCCCTTGGCCATTTTACACACACATTACTATTACATTACTCTGATTGAACGATGTCACGACACATTTCAATTGTGATGACTTACCCTAAAGTACTAATAAATCCACAGACATCACTTTCAGCATACAATGATATAGTATCCCCAATGTGGAGAAATGAAGCCGACGGTTGATGGTCAGGCTCAACTCGTAACGCCATCTTCTTCTGTTAGACTACTGGAGAAATTTGTCTTCCTTCATCAGGACCTAATACATTTACAAACTGTCAAAGTGGTGCTGCTTTAATAACATTCAGGAATGCAGGACGTGGTGAACACACCCTGAACGTGCACGTCATGATGAAGTTATGAACTTAATGAATTATAATAAACCACTGACTGGATTGGCCACAATGTCGTTGGATTTATTGCTATTTCGTGCTGATCAAGGCGGCAACCCTGATCAGATGAGAGATATACAAACGAAAAGATATAAAGATGTTGTTCACGTGGACAAAGTGGTGGAAACAGACACAAAATGGAGAAAACGTTAGACAGTCACTTTTTATTATCAGTACATTCAATTGTGTCCAAAGTCTCATACCCGTACTATCTCGTTCTCAGTCTCTAGATCTGGGGGCGATAATTAGTAACTTTTTACAGGAATTATACATAATTATACAGCAGTCGACAAGTTGCTAATGTAGTTTACTTTATGAGTTTATTGCATAATATATTGTTTATTTACAGTACGTTTTGAAGCAGACAATTGGAATAAACTCAAAAATACTTGTAGTAAAACAATTGGAGCTAAAATGAAGGTATATTATAATATTGTATTGATCTGCAATCATCAATCATGTGATGTACAATCTGTCACTTGTTCAGTTTTTATAACACTCTAGAACAAGGAGTCAGTTGGCAATGATTCCACTGTACCTCAAGATGTTATAGATAAACTAGCATCTCTTACACAAGATGATCTCCAGGTGAGAATGACTATAAGAGAATTAATGTTTATTAATTATATTTTCAGTCTTTAACTGTGTCTCAAATCAAACGAGTACAACAACTTGTTGAAGAAGCAAATGAACTTAACTCAGCAGAGAGAAAGGAGCTTGAAGATCAGCGATCTTTTCACTTGGCACAAATTGGAAATTACCTCCATCCCTCTGTTCCCATCTCAAATGATGAGGTAATAATTAGTGATTCACTGATGCCATATCTTTTAAACCAATACTAATCAAAAACCAATTCTGGTCATAAATATATCTACAGATAAATTAGTTTATATAGTGATTTTGGTTTAATCTATAAGTGACATTAAAAGCAAACCATAAAAATGACAAAATTGCACTTTATTGACTAAGGTTAGTGTTATCAAAGGATTTGGTGGTTAGTAGTCCCTCTACATTACAGTTCCTCCTTGCAAGTAAGACATATTGCTTTCATTTTGTTGCCAGTATTGACAGAAAAGAAAAACCAAATCAAAGTGCTTTATATATCTTGAGTAGTGTGACTTGCATTCTTCCTATTCTTTCCACTTGATCTACTTGCCATTATCAATTTGGAATGGGAGGTGCAGTCACTTAATTAATATTGGTTTAAATTTAACTTTTATTGAGCATAAACTAAATTTACCAATACCAGAAAATACGTATTGATACCAATGCTAATATCAATATTGGTGGTTCACCACTAGTAATAATGACATCATTCTATTTGCTGTGTCCTTCTCATTAACATACAGGACAATAATCGTGTTGAGCGCACTTTTGGTGATGCTACAGGACGTAAAAAATACTCACACATGGATTTGGTTTATATGGTAGATGGTGTGGACATGCAGAGAGGAACTGTAACAGCTGGTAATCGCTGCTATTATCTTAAAGGTCCACTTGTGTTCTTGGAGCAAGCACTGATTCAACTGGGATTGTCTTTGTTAGCTGAAAAAGAGTTTGTTCCACTTTATACACCCTTTTTTATGAAAAAAGAGGTCATGCAAGAAGTAGCACAATTAAGCGATTTTGACGAAATGTTATATAAAGTCAGTTATAATGGTGTAGTGTCCTTTAATTATTACCCAATACTAGGTAATTAGTAAAGGCTCAGAGATCAAAGAAGACACTAGTGTGGAAGAAAAGTACCTGATTGCAACTAGTGAACAACCTATTGCTGCATATCACAAGTAGGTTGCCTTGACAACTTTTTTCTTGTGGAATAAGTTTATAAGTTGTAAGATAATTTTAGCAGGAATACTCATTGTTTTCACATTACTGTACCTCTATTTCAGGGGGGAATGGTTGGACCCACAACAGTTACCATTACGATATGCTGGTATTTCCTCTTGTTTCCGTCAAGAAGTAGGCTCTCATGGACGTGACACTAGAGGGATCTTTAGGGTTCATCAATTTGAAAAGGTATAACTGCTCTCCCTTTCTTTCTTCTCTATATATACTTTCTCCCTCTCATAGGTAGAGCAGTTTTGTTTGACTAGTCCTCATGATGAAGAGTCTTGGAAGATGTTTAATGAAATGATAGCTAATGCAGAAATGTTTTATCAACAGTTGGGAATACCTTATCAAATTGTTAATATTGTCTCTGGTAAGATACAAACTAATTTGTAATTTGTGGTACAGCAAGTAATTGAATATTAATAATTAGATCAGAAACATGTATTTTGTTATTTGACTATCCATTAGGTGAACTGAATCTGGCAGCTGCTATGAAGTATGATTTAGAGGGATGGTTTCCTGGTTCAGGTGCATTTCGTGAGTTAGTCTCCTGTTCTAATTGTCTGGATTATCAAGCAAGAAGGCTCCAAGTTCGTTTTGGACAAACTAAAAAAATGAATCAACAGGTAAGTACATCTTGTGATCTTTTAGATGTCTTGACTGGGTCTATAGGCTGAATATGTCCACATGTTGAATGCTACTATGTGTGCTACCACTCGTACTATATGTGCAGTATTAGAAAACAACCAGACTGATGAAGGTATCATTGTGCCAGATGTACTTAAGAAATATATGCCACCAGGTAAGATGATCTCGATTTGTGTGTTGTATTAAGTAATTACATGTACATGTTTTGGCAAGCTTCAGCTTCAGACAACTTTCCACTGTCATTACTTTGCTGCAACAAAGCTTGTATTTGGTATTATTAAACAATCTGGTGATCTTTTGAAATTTTTCTGTAACTATTACAACACTTGGCTATGCAACTTGTTAGCTAACCACATGTTAATGAACTAACCTTGTCTCTGAACTGTCAAGCTTCACAAATACAAGTCTAGTTGTTTGATGTAAGAATTCAGGTTCACCAATAAACTTTTTAAAGTAGTAACATGTCTACAATTTGCTATATATGGCTTGCTCTTGTCTGTGATCATGTGCCAAATGCTATAGAGCATAAAAGACATATGTTTGTATATTATTTAAGTGTGTATAATTCAAATTTGTGAAATCCATTTTAAATACTTTCTTTGTTATTAGCTTATAAGGAAATGATCAAATTTGTCAAACCTGCTCCAATTGAAGAACCACTCACAAAGAAACAGAAAAAGCAGCAGGCAGGAATGACAAAGAAAGACGAAAATGAAATTAGAGATCAATGAAGTATTAGGATTTATTGTAATTTGGTGGAAATTGTAATCATTCCAATTGTTAATTTCCTTATAATGTGAATAAAGACAAGAACAGAAACTTTCTTATATACTGGATAATTACTAGTAGTGAGTCACCAACAAGTACATAATGTGTCTGTCTATATTACACTAACCACTTTAAGTTGCTTATAGGAATAACAAATATTGAATTTGTAATTCATTGACTTACAAACCAAAATGGTGCATAAATAGTTTTAAATAATGAGCCATTACATGTAATCTGACAGAATATAATCTCGTGTTTTGTCAGCCAAAGCTCATACAATTAACTATGAAATTCTAGAATCACATCATCCTCAGCTATACTATCACCTTCTTTGACATAAACAGACTTTATCTAAGAGAGAGTGTGTAAATATAAATCAAAAACAGAAAAATGGCACAGGCAGTGATTAACAATGTAACTGACTTTCCCAGTTAATGGAGCAAATAAAGGATTTTGCATCTTCATAGCTTCCAATGTTACAATAGTTGTTCCTTCTTCAACCTAGTGAATAAATTTTGTCAATCATTATGAGTGTTATCTAATTATTACATCATCTCCCTCTTGGCATATAATAGATTTAACTATACCAGGCATTGGTGCCCGTAGAATGTGAGCTAGTTTTTCCTAAGCAAAAGAGAGCAATCAATTAATGAATTAATTGAAGACAAAAGGCAGATAAATGATGGGTGGAGTACATCATGGTGGACAAATGACAAGGAAGGTAATATATTACCTGTGACTTTTGTGGTACATGTTTTGTTAATTCAGCTTGTCTAGAATCATGTACTAACAATGAATACTAAATATAACAATAAACAGACAGTTCATACTGCACTGTCTAGGATACACTCACTTTATCTCCATAAAGCCGCACATGTAGTAATTGACCATTTCTACCTTCAAACTAAACAAAGGTGATGATGATATTACCATTTATGGCAACTTATAACAATCATGGCTGAATTCAAACCAGCTATAGTGACCTAGTGGCCATTTATAGAGACCAATTTCTAACTCACATGTATAATAACTTGTTTCTCTCCAATATCAGCATACATAATAGGCTCTCCTGATTGCCACAATGAAGATATTGTTAACTCCTTTCCATTGATGTTAACAGCGTAGCCACCACTAGGGTTAGTATCTACTGTGACTGGATAGGTTGAGTTTTGAAGGGTAACTGTTAACTGACATAAACCACTCTTGATGGAGACGGGGTGTTGTCTACAATAAAAACGTGTTATATATATTTGCTGAGTTGTAGATTAAGGACATTAACAAATTGTAAACATTAGTAGTAATAACCTATCTTGATTAAGGAACTGAGATGAATTCTGTTGTCTTCTCAAATACATTAGACAAGTTGCTGCAATGAGTTCCATTGTCTCATCTTCATTAAGTTGATGTCCTAGTATATAATATGACATGTCTTTACATGTAATAGTTTGTTTAATATACTAGTATACCAAATTATATGTAAGTGTTCCTTACCTGGGAATCCATTAGGGTACACTTCTTTTATAAAGTTAGTGCTAATATCTCCTGATATAAATCGTGGGTGAGTAATAATATCTCTCAGTACAGGAATATTGTGAGTAACACCTGCAAGTATTATGTATACAAATTTACAGTATACTAAAATATTAATAATTCAATAATCATGGGATGACATGTTACATATCAGAAATTAAATTATGTCTAAAAGGCTTGGCACGCTCAATGTGGGAGGCAGTAAAAATTGATATCATTAAATGATAAAGATAAACCAAGGACACTATATACCTTTTATACAGTAGTTATCCAAAGCTTTAGCCATTGTTGCTAAAGCAGACTCTCTATCTGGACCATATGTAATTAACTTAAGGAGAAAGTGTTATGCAATAGATGGTTAACGTAAATTACCTTTGATATCATGGGATCATAAAACATACTGATTGTACTTCCTTCAACAATGCCTGTATCAACACGAACCTAGAGTTAATTGAGACATGGTCAAACAGGACACAAAATTTGAACCTATAACAATCCTAATAATTATTATGAGTTTATCCTGTAACAATTACAATTGTATTATTGTAAAAAAATGTTTCCTAGGCAATATATGTTAAGAATCCCAAATAAAGCTATATACAGGTGCACAACTTAACACATTGATGTTCTAGAATGCTCTATACTATAAAGATTTTATGATTTACATTTTCTAATCCTGGTCTTCCAAGAGGCTCAATATACGTTGACAGATATCCAATTGAAGGAAGAAATCGAACTGGATCTTCTGCATAAATCCTGGCTTCAAAAGCCCACCCATTAATGCCAATTTCATCTTGTGTGAATGGTAACTTAAATCCTAAAATGTAGAATACTTCATAGCATAGATCATTATGTTAGTTAAATCCTGTATTATTAACTTAATAATTGATCTAAACATATCATGTTCATACAGATTGAGTGACTTATGGACAAAGCAAATACAAAACATACAATTAGCAATGATATTTAATTGAAACAAAATACAACACCTTAAATTTAATTTTAAACCCAGACTGTTCTTATTTGTTCTTCAACAAAGAAGAAAGTAAGAATGAAAATAAAGATATCATAGAGTTTTTCTCATTTCCAGATCACATCATAGTGGACAAGTTAGCACAATTATTATAGACAAGCTAGTAAGTATTCCATGAATGAATTTGCCAAACCACCTCCTCTGACTGGAAAATGATCATTCATAGTTATCATAATAACTTGTATGAAGTAGGCGTTTATTGCTATACATTCAAAAATGCTTGTAAATGTGGAAGTCTACTCTTTTTTGTTTTTTTTTGGCTTTGGCAGTCTAGAATTACAATTCTATCAATGATTTTATCTGATAACTGTGGAAAATGTCCTTTGGAAAATTTTTAATAATAAACGTACATTTGTATAATGTCATCAATACATCTGTTAGTGGATTACCTGCAGCAGAGTTAATCATTTCCTTGACTATATCAATCCCAGTGATACATTCTGTGATAGGGTGTTCTACTTGTAATCTTGTGTTCATCTCCAAAAAATAAAAGTTCTTTTGTGAATCAACCAAGAACTCAACAGTACCTAAAATATATTTGCTTTTAAAGGTTGTGTACACACACTTAACATGTGTTCTTGTCAAGATTTGTGTGTGAACATAATCACTATTCTACTGTGTACCCAAGCATTAAATGAGAATGCACACATCACTAAATAGTTGACTGCATACTTTTTTCCATGCATAGTTTTGGAGAAGTATTTTAGACTACATTTCCATAATATACTCGTACCTGCAGAGCCATAGTTTACTGACTTGGCTAGTGCTACTGCCTGTTCTCCCATAGCACATCGTGTAGCAGGATCAAGGAAAGTGCTAAGAGAATGACATTAGATTATTTAAAAATAAATGAATGACTTACCTTGGTGCTTCTTCAATCACTTTCTGATTTCTCCTTTGAATGGAGCACTCTCTCTCATTTAAATAGACCTACAACATTAAAGATATCACTTGAAATTCTGAAGTTGTCATTAAGGGAGTATCCTTACTCACCACGTTGCCATGTTGATCTCCTAAAACCTATAGCACAAATTGAAGTGACATTGTCATAACTGTACCAATTAGTTATAAATATCAATATACCTGTATTTCAATGTGTCGAGGTTTATCAATAAACTTTTCAATCAATAATCTGTCATCATTCACAGCAGTCTTTGCTTCTTCTGTTGCCAAATGAAACCCTTCAATGACTTCTTTTTCATTCCAAGCTATCCTCATTCCCTTCCCACCGCCACCAGCTGTGGCTTTTAACATCACAGGATAACCTAGTATATAGTAATATACATATATAAACTGAGTAATACCAATAATTATCTAAGTATATACAGCTCTATTAAATGAAATAGTGAAGAACATGATTCCTTTATTAGAGTCTTGACTTACCAATTTCTTGAGCTAACTGCACAGCTACATCTGGAGTCTATGAAGAACTAATAAAATGTATAAAGCTATTAAATATACCTTGACTATGCCATCAAAACCAGGGATTGTATTCACTTTTGCATTTACTGCTGTTCTCTTGCTCTCTAGTTTATCTCCCATCACATGAATAGCATGAGTGTTTGGACCAATAAATGCAACACCACGATTAGAAAGTTCTTCAGCAAACTCTTTATTTTCTGACAGAAACCCATACCCTGGATGAACCTTGTATGAGCAATAAAATAGTGTACAATGAGCTTTGTGACAACCCACATGTTCAAATTACAACCTTTCCTACTCTACACTAATGGATCATATCGATACCAGAGTATATTATTAGCAGCTATCCCTAGAATTATATTTATAATGTCTTACTGCTTGAGCGTCTGTGACCGAAACAGCATTCAAAATAGCATCCATTACAAGATAGCTCTCAGTAGCTAGGGGAGGACCGACACGAACAGCCTCATCAGCCATACGAACATGAAGCTGTATAGAACAAATAACATTAGATTACATTGAACAATAATACTCAACAACATTGCCAAGTTATAACTGGAAAAATGTCCTAAGATTATTTAATGATGTAAATTATGTAATATTGAGACTGAAGTAGACACTGTAGTGAAGCTAAGAGCATTTTAATAAGACAATGTTATAACTTCAAATTGTCACATCCACCATCATAATGTTTGCAATAAATTAATTTCAATAAATTCATTGGTTGTGATGTGTGTTGACTGTCAATTCATGCAAGTTAATTTTAGTTGTTACACACGACAATAAAATAAAACAAATGAAAACAAACATATCAGTGTACATTAATTACATGTGGTCAAAGTAATCTAAGAATTGTCTGGCATGCAAAATGGGCCAGGTGAAAGTAAGATCAACAGTACTTACTGCCTGTGAATCAGCATCACTGTAAACAGCCACAGATTTTATTCCCATTTCTTTACATGTTCTAATAACCTAGAAAAGTATTCTTAATTATTGGTCAACTAATGAACTCACTCTACAAGCTATTTCTCCACGATTAGCTATCAAGATTTTCTCAAATGGCTACAGAATAGAAAAAATTAATGTATAATGTACAATGTATAATGTATAATATATAATGTATTATATATAATGTGTAATCAATAATGTTGGATTGTAAACAAGCATAGGGAGCATAAACACTATTTGGGACCATGTTTCACTATCTGATTAATAAGAGATTTTGGCAGAATGACACTGAAGAAAAAGAAGAGGAATTTCCAAATATTCAGTTAAATGATTACCTATATTCTGTTCTTTATCTGTATGTTTGACTCCTACCTGGATTATATAGGTAGCTTAGCCATCTCATTTTATAACAAAGCCAAAGAAAGTTGGAGAAAGAATTAAAGAAAACCTATTTTCACTGTAATGCATGCAATACATGCACTCTTCAATCTCATTACATGAACAGGCATTGATCCCAAAAGGTTTGTGTTCACTCACTCCATTGTAACAATCATGGAATTGCAGAATCTCAAAACATTAATTTGCTATTAGTGAAATTGTCGGCATTCACCTTATCACAAAATGTAAGAAGTATCAGAGGTAATTTCGAGAAGTTATTGGCAAGCACAATAGAACTGGTGGCATCCCAACTAACCTAAGCATCATGGCTATATAAATTTGTGTATAATGTGGGCCCATCTATCGCTGGCTCATTTTTAATCTTTTTAATCCTTACTGTAGTCACATGTTTAACTTGGGGCTACTTACTGGGCATTGGACATTTTCAACCCAATTTCCAAATTTTAATGGTTTCATAAGAAGTACAAGATATAATTATATCACTTTTAGAAAGGGTCACTATCTCAGTGACATAACCCAAACAAGACAAACCTTTGATTGACCATGTGTATAGCCTCTTCTGATAATAGCAGATAATTTGTGATAGTTCACTAACGGTCTGTGCAGTATTGGGAGACACCTCAACATGACGAACTTTACTTATGTTGACCACACCCACCTAATCTTCACCTTCGAATCAAAAATTAATTATTGTCAGCAATAGATCATAATAATTAAAATAATAGCCATTATTTAGTTCCATGGTAGGAGGATAATTTTAATAGATTCGCTACTTTTGTTGACAAGATTTATGCCTTCAATAACATTTTCCAAAGGAAGTTGATGTGTAATAATGTCCTATAGTGTGGTGATAAATAGTTTGATAAAAAGTTAGATAAAATCCTATAATTAAAATGTTGTACAGAAGCTTCAAAATTTAATATCTTGAAATTATAAATACAAATATTCTATATTGTACTTAATGTCTACCCACTTCCAAAGGTATTTGGTCTCTTTCAATCATTTGAATGGCTACAGGATACGTGTAAGGACTGCAATGACCACCTTTAATTGTTAATTCTATAACAACATGTTCACATTACCAGTTGTATATATTATTGAAATAGCACCTTTAGCATCAGATATAACTGTCCAATCAGCAGATGTTTCCTTTCCAAACACACTATATTCCACAAATGTTCCTTGACGACAGATCATTTGAAGTCTGTGAAATAAGAAGTAATCAAATTACATTTTTAAATTACAATGTACCCTTGTTGGACAGAAACTGGACTACCAGTAGCTTCAATGTAGACATCACAACCAAATCCATCAGAGAGCTTCTTCACCTCCTCAACCACATTGCATTCAGTAGGATTAAGGACAACATCAGCTCCACATTTACTGGCAATATCCAACTAGAGAATAGAATATGTACTCACCTATCTAATGTCAATATTTAGTTCAATCTGTACTAAATGTAAGATTATTTAGTAACCTTCCACTTAAACAAGTCAAGAGCAATCAACTTCTTTGGACTCTTAAGTCTGGCAGCTGCTACCATTCCAAGACCAAGTGGTCCACACCCAGAGACAACCACAATGTCATTGAACTTAATATTACCCAGCTCAACGGCATGTACAGAACAAGCTAACGGTTCAATAAATGCAGCTTTCCAAGGAGGAATAGATTTAGGAATCTATAGAAGAAAATGTACTATAATAGTGTCAACAAATTCAACCATGTGTTTAAACATATGCAAACAAAACATTGCACCTTTCAATATCTGTAACAACACAATGTTCTATTTACCATCATTAGCATAGTATCTGGAAGATAGACTAACTTTGTTGCTATACCTTATGATTGATAGCCTTGCTAGGGTACTTCATGTATTGAGCCATTGCTCCTATAATGTAATGAGCATCAAAACTAGTATTGTTTTGGTAATGAAAATAAATTTTAGATTTATTTATAGTTTTGATATAATGATTAAGAATATTAGTAGTAGTATTTTACAGAAACAATGTACAATGTCATTTTTAGTGTTATTTTTTTATTAAATAAACAAAACATCTGCTACAAACTGTAATCGACATGACAATATACTGCAATAAACTTAGAAAACATGCTTATCATTTTGAAACATTGCCAGATACCTGACTAATTATATAATTAATACCATAAATATCAAGTGAAGTAGTATTATAGAGGTTTTGTTGATGCAGTACAATACCTCACAATCCTAAAAGCAATGATCGCTGATTAATTTTACTTATAAGCTATAGTAGCAAAATTTAATTAAATGCTAGTTAGTCATAGTTAATTTTAATGTAAGTTTTAATTATAGCATGAATGTTTATTGATCTTTTAATAAAATAATTTACAACAGTACCAAAACAACACAAAATTGAGCTCATAAAAGGATATAACATTAATAAAGGTTATTTCTATTTATGACATTTATTTAATTTGTGAGAATAAGCTTACCAAATGATGTTTGATGAAATCCATATACATCATGTGGAATACCTACAGATAACAAAATAATGCTTTCCCTATAAAATTACAGTTAAAACTTACACATGTTATAATCTCCTCTCTTACAATAGCGACAGTCCCAACAAGGAACAATGTTTTCAGACACAGTATAGTCACCAATCTCTAAATCATATTTCTCTTTTGCTCCTAAAAAAGGAAAGTGTTATTTGTCTGGCAGGATGTCCACACTTTATTGTGCATTGGTAACATTTGGGACTCAAAAGGTGTGAATCAATATTATACAAAACAAAGTATATGTAGACTAGATTATGATTAGAATGACCTTTGCCAAGTTTCACAACTTCACCAACAAATTCATGACCAGGGATAACAGGAGGCTGGACATATTGAGGCCACACATCACTACCTATATTGTCAACAATAATTTATGAATGAAATACAAAATTGTTAACAAATTGTAACAAGGGAGTAGGAACCAGGGGAGCAAAGGGGACCTAGGCCCCCCAACTTTTCAACAAGGGGCCTTGCCCCCCTGTAATTATTATATAAAACATGTACCATGTTGATTAAACTATTTCGGACAATTTTAACTGTATGTTTGTTTTAATTATTGTATTAAAAACATTTCCATGTTGCTGGTCAGATAAATAGCATGCACTCAAAAATGCTTAAAAAGCACTAATCAATATATAGTACATAGTTTGCTCTAACATCACCATGTAGGGTTGTGCCCCCCCTATGAATTTTATCTTCCTACTCCTCTGTATAACATCCATCACTTCACATATATTATCAATTTAGATCCATCCATGCAACTTACCCCAGAAATATGGTGCACCTGCATAGCACTTAGCATCACCAGCACAAATTCCAACTGCTAAGACTTTCACTAGTACCTCTTCATCTCTTATCTCTGGTAGTGGGCGTGTCTCCACTCTGTAGTCATCTGTAGGTAAGCTCTTATCACACAAGTGAATGGTCATAGTAGTATTATAGACAGTAAACACGTGATATTTTCTTACTTGGAGCATAGCAAACGATGCACTTCATCTCTGAAGGGAGTTGGACATTAGCCATACTGCTGCTGAGCCCTGCTCACACCCTTAATAAATGGTACGTGGGCGGCAAGTATTACACTGTATTAGAAGTACATTAATCTTAATGCCTCACTAACCGAATTTCTAGATCAAAAAAGCAATCCAGGAAAAAAATTGACTATTCTGTTACTACTTTTATTAGTCATGTATTTGCAAGGTATTGAAATTGAAGCAAATATTTCTACTATACAAGCTACATTTGTTCTTTACTGAGAGATTGTATATTTCTCTGTATAATTATTATTCAAGTACATGTGATGACAATTGTGAACATGGAGCTTTAAGACTTGTAAACAGAGATGCCTCTAATCAAGGGCGACTGGAGATTTGTATAAGGTCTATTTGGGGGACATTGTGTGATAACTATTTTATACCACAGGTGCTAAAGTTATTTGTAAACAACTGGGATATGAAGTGGATTGAGGATAAAGTAGCAAAATTTATTGCAATCTATTGTATTACATGTACCTGTCAATTAGACGTATGTTCAAATATATATTATGGTCAAGGTAGTGGACAAACATCATTGGGTTATCCCTACTGTACTGGTACAGAAAGTAGTCTTTTGATTTGTCCAAGACCAAATGATATTGAATATGCTTCATGTTCTCATTCAGAGGATGTTAGAGTGGTTTGTCCAGGTAGACAGTAAATATTCTTGTTCCTATGACATTATAGTGGCTTTTCACTTAATTCATGTACACAAGCTTAAAGTGATGTTCATCTTACTGATAGACTGGTATCAAACGAAGGGACAGTTGAAGTGTGTGATAATGGAGCTTAGACTTCCATGTGTGATAGCGATTGGGGCTATCAAGAAGCATTTGTAGTCTGTAGAGAGTTAGGTCTTCCAGCAACAGCTAATAATAATGATGATAATATATCATTTGATATCCCTATAGCTCTAGTTCAACTCCATATTATTCTTATCATTATCCTGATGTTGGAGTTAGATGTATGAATAAGGTATAAAATAACGGACTGCATTCAGCAATTGTAAATAATTGCTCTTTTTGGATGTACTCATAATGATATCTGATTAATAAGTGGTTCCACTAGTACTCCACATGAAGGAAGTAGAAAAATGTGTCAATGGAGAATGGGGAACTGTCTGTGACTACTCTTGTGACAGAAGAGGTGCTCAGGTTGTCTGTAGACAACTGGGATATGGTCCAACATGTAAATCATTCGTTTTGCTCAGAATTATTTTTTTGGAATTTAGGGGTATCATCTTATATATCATCACAATTTGGAGATGGAGACTTACAGCAACTTATTTGGAATGTCCAACGTAGCTCTGGTGATTCAAAGACATCTCTAATATCATGTAATCTTTATATAATCCTAGTTCATTCCATTATTATGGTTTTACTGCTGGAGTCAGATGTTACATACAGTAAGATAATGCATCATTAAAACTGCAGTGATAATGACTCATACATTCTCTTAAACTCTATGTACTGTACTAAAGGAGATATCAGACTAGTTGGAGGAAATAATCCAAATGAAAGAAATATACAAGCATGTAGAGGTGGAATGTGGGACTTATATGCTCTTATAGCTGGTATTCCACAGCAAACACAATTGCATTGGGATATCACATTGATAAAACTGTAAGTGTAATGTCCATCATAATATTTCAACTATTCTTCATTTGAAGGGCATCCTTATAGTCAGTATTCATAAGTGATAATAAAGCCAAAGTTGAGATATGTATAGACGGAATATGGATGATAACAGATGCAAACTATTGGTCTTATTCTTATGCTAAAACTTGGATGTTATGACAAATGTTAAGATAAAAGCTTTATTTGATAGTGAATACTTTATCTTGTTGTAAGGTCAGTAGCTATCACAGATATACTTTGGAAAATTAAAAGTGAAAGAATCGGCTACCTATATTTAGGTTGCACTGGAAATGAAACATCACTGAGTAATTGTTCTTATCATTATAAGCCATGGCATTATATGTATTTGAGATACTGGTATGACAATGTCAGAGCAGGGGTGGATTGTCAGATGAAATCACACTCAGGTATGATAATAAATATAATTAATATACATTATCTTCATTATTTTACAGAGCTACATACAAATATTGGAGCTCTTCGTTTGTCTGGTGGTAGTCAATTAAATGAGGATAGAGTTAAGATTTGTCTTGATAAATACTGGGGTAGTGTGTGTAGTACTCGATGGGATGAACAAGATGCTTTAGTAACATGTAGACAAGCTGGATATAAGACATTAAGTGAGGAATTCACTAGTTAATAAAGTTACCATTATCTTCTATAGATACAGAAGCTATTCCAGTGTATGGTGCATTCTTTGGAAGAGGTATTGGACCAGTTCATATGGCATCTGTTGATTGTCATGGCAATAAGAACTGTCTAATTCAGTGCTTTTATATGAGTAGTATAGGAGTAGATAATTATTGTCATGGTAAAGATGTAGGAATAATCTATTTAGGTAAAGAGCGAGAGTCATTACAATATATATTCTCTAAAACAAAAGATTATGCTGTTTTCTATAATGTCACTATATCATTGAGTTCAACCAGTCCCCTGTAACTATTGGTAGTAATGTGACACTTCATTGTAATGTCTCTCCAGGTCCTTCCATTAATACTACTTATCAATAGAGGACCACTGTGTCAGGAGTTACACTATCACAGCCTATTTCTACCTATCCCAATGTGACATTGACTGTTCCTACAGAACATACACAACAAGGGAATTACTACTGTCTTGTTAAATATAATGGAGTGGTGACATTGGGAAAAGGACATACACAAACATCTTTTCTAGGTAAATTGTATTTACATATTAAACAAACTATATTCCTTTATGATGTATAGATCTCCTTCATCCTGTTGGCCAAAGAGTAAAGTACTTTACTTTTGGAGCTAATGTCAACCTCACAGTTGATATAACTGATAGTTTTATTACTGAATATCTTCGTAAACTCGACTGATACTGTATGATCAACAGAATGTTAATACTTCCAACAAGTACAGTATTACTATAATGATATATGATATGATTATAATGATAGTATGATGCTGATTATTACCAATATTACTACAGAAGATGTAGGAGAATATTCTATTAAATTTGATGGTTTCAGACTGTATAACTACAATGGAGACTGTGAACAGAAAGTCCTATAACTTCTAAGGCATTATCCAGTATTGACTCCTGTTGTCTTCTCTCTCTTTGTTGAGGGTAAGTATACAGCAGTGGTACTAAGTTCAGGGATAAGCCAAGCACTTAAGGACTTTAGTACTTTTTCCAAGTATTTGAAGTGGTTTAAGTAGTTTGTCAAAAATACTCCTTTATGCTTGTAGTTGTATTACAAAACTCAGAAGTGTTTTCAAGAAGATTAAATGTATTTTCTGAACATAATTTGTTAGAATGAGATTTTGACTTATGGACATTTATAAAATGTCATTAAAACAGGGTAGAAGGGCTAAACTAGTTGTCAGTCAGATAAACTGTGATACGTACATACATACATTCATACATACATATATATACATCCATACGTACATACACATATATTTAAGTAACTTGCCATGCATGTTCATAATACACTGTTAAAGTGATTGGACCATTAATGATTACTTTAATTGCCTTTGTGACAATTGGTTGCCATTGCTAAACGTTACACATTATTATAAGAAGAGTTTGCCAACTCCCCTATTGCACATAAGTACTTATAATTATAATATATATAATTACACACAACCTATAATAATAGTAATAGTATAAGTCTATTAAATAATACTAATAATAAGCAACATCATATATATTATAAAGTGCTTGTGTCTGTGCTTAAGCATTGCAAAAAGTAAACAAGTGGTTGTGTCTTTTGTGAAGTGTTTTACACTATAATTGCAGGTGGCAGAATTATCTCAGGAATAGCTAGCTCATGTTCTCTCAAGTAGATATACTAAACCACATTACAGTCTCAGTATTAACAATCCCACTGTGTTTCACTCTGGATATTATGAGTCTCAAGTAACTGTTACACCTTCAACAGTACTGTCATCAATGAGTTGTAGTAACTCTTATGACTTTTACAGTTATCTTAAGTTAGCAAGCATTATCATAGATTCTATAGTACAAAGACTGGAATACTGTGGTTAATATTAATAACTGTTAACTGAAACAATTTGTTGTTTTGTTGTAGAAAATCCAATGGTAAACCTGACTACAGATAAAACCAGTTTTAACTCAACATCTAATGCTGAGTTGGTGTGTTCAGTTAGTGGTGGTTATCCTCTATATTATAACATTACACTGATGAAGAATGAACTGTCTATTACTAACACTACTGGATCATTTCAGTTAGTCTATAACACTGAGAAAGATCAGACTTGTAGGAAATATGGAGTGTATATATGTGCAGTTAATGTTACTGTCACTGAAGCTAAATATATGTGCACTTGAAGGAAGAGGGTATTTGTATGTCTATTATGAGACATTTTCATTATTCATTTGGATATTGTTTTTGAATTAATACTAATAAAACTAACAGCATATGCTATTATAACATTGTTAGTAGAATTATGAAAATTTTTATAAAAGCAGTGGTAAAATCATCAATAGCATTGTATTAAAAATAACAAACATTTATTAAGAGATATATGTGATAACGTATCATTTATGCATGCTATTATGCTAAATGCCAATACTGAATCAAACTCAAAAGTCAAGAGACATTACATGCATAATGCATATTCTTTAAAAACAGTATAAAAATGAACACAACATTATGTATAATCAGCTTGTAAATAAGGTGGACTCAATAGATTAATTATCATAGTCTTCCCATTCTGCAGGATCAACAATCTCTGTTGTAGTTATTCCCTCATTTCTTCTATCAAATAATGCATAGTAAGTGTACATCTCATTTTCAAATAGACTATCATCATTCTTGTCCAACTGTTGTAAAGTTCTCACTCGGTATCTCTTTATCATTTTAAGTCTAAAGAGAGGAAATATCAAAAATTACTGCCCATTACCAGCTAAGAGATGCAGTGTTATTATCATTTAAAACTAGCTAGGATAAGTACATAATGCAAGAAAGGTAGGCACTATGATGCCATAATATGTAACTCATGGGCAAGATGGCAGATCCCAGTCAAAAGATTTCCTCCAGATAATGCAGGAAGCAGTTAATGTATTACACTTGTCATAACTTTAAGTATTACTTTTAAAGAACTAAACTTTTTCTCTTACAGTCATATTTATGGTTTATTGATAATATCTTTTGTGCACCTAGTGATGTTATAGATTAGGGATATTGTAATTTGTTATCAAAAGTCTGGTTCAAATGCCAAGAAATTGAACTAAAGTTACCAGATGCCCTCATTTCATTGGGAAAAATATAATACTCTATTATTTCAGTTGTTACTAATAAGTTGTGATTGACTTACATAATTGTTGTTATCCATATACACATACAAACCAGAGCAACAAGTACAGGTATATAATAAAATACTGCCAACAATAGTGCAAAATTAGTAACAACAGTATTAGCATCATCACATTGAGGAATACTGGAAGTAGACTGTGATGTGTAGGTCAGAGTATCTTGTAACAATGGATTAGATTGTAACAGGAGTAAAACAACAAACCATGACAATGTTCCCAGTTCTATCCAGTTACTTATTTGTTGTTTATATGGAGTTAAATAGCCATATATAGCAACAAGTACCACCAAATATAGGACAAGGATAATCTGTGTAGTAATAAGAATGAATATCACACAAATAAATAAAAATAAAATCAGCAAGACTAAATTGTAAATAAGATTATTTTGATGATATATACTGTTCCTATAATGGGCTAGATTGTTGCTATGTTTTAAAACTGTATAGTTGGAAGAAGCTATAGAACTGCTCAAAGACATTTTCTTGAGTTACAAAACTCAGAAGCTTCAATCAGTCATGAGCAATTCAAAGTACTCTCAGCAAACCTTCATTGGTTGTTGTGTTGGTTGGCAGTTACTTTATGTTCATTCATCAATCTCCAAAATTGCATTCAAAAATAGATTAAAATCGTGAAGGTGGGCATATGTATATAGAAATATACACCTAAAACAATTACAGGACTGTCTAGCACAATGTATGTTCCAGGCAGAAACAAATGAGGAAGTAGTCATGGAATGTAGGAATAGTAACGAAGACGTCTCAAACAAGACCAACTTAGGAATGGCAATAACATTAAACACTAATCTTGCTTGAAATGTGTTTATTATCATCTGAAATACATAAACAAAGCATGAAAGATGTAAGCTACAAATAAATATGTAATGTAAAAATAATAATATTAGTCATGGCCATCATTGTACACAGTTAATTTCTATTTCAACTTTAGGTTGATTGTTGTTGGTCCTTTTTAAAAAACAAACTTGTGACAATTTGATCACAATTTAGATGAGCACTCCACTATATTTTAAATCCTAATTAATTAGTAAATCACAACTTTTTGATGTTACATTTTACTACTCTGAATTTATTCATAACAGTAGTGTCATTGTATTAGCTTGCATGACATCTTATTATTATGTCCTTGGAATCACATAAACTTTATAGCATCACACATATCCATATTATCCTACTATATGTGATATGCTTATACAGAACTTACTGGATGATATGGTAGAGCTGTGATAAAAACTAGTATCAACAATCTCCGAGTTAACTCCATACCACACCAAAAACCAAATTTTTTTCTGAAAGGCTCTTTAAAAGCTGTACCCATCTTCTTCAACAAGTAGTACTTCTATAAACAAACAAGATTATATTGTAAAATTCTCCTGCCTTGAAGTTGATACAACAATAGAATTTAACAATATGAGTTGAGTGGAGATACAACATGTGATCCAAAACAATTAAAGGACTATCTCACACTTTATGTACCAGATTACCAGTCTGTAAAATAACTATTTACATTACTGTAGTGATTAATCATCATGTAATAACTGTTACCTTCGATCTTTTGTGGACATAAGTCATTGAAATAATAACTGGTATTAACAATGTAGAGAGAAGCAAAACAAAGAGTGACAGTACGGTGAGCCAAAGATGGCTGGATGAAGCAAAACATTCAGTCTCACCACTAAAGTACCATCTCTATGTAAAAATAAAATTACAAAAGTTATAGTATCTGTGAATGTATTTAAAATCCTCCAGCTCTCTAATTTAATTGTCTATACTTAACTTACTCTACGAGATTGGCTTCTATATTGTTCAGGAACAAGTGGACAGTTCAGAATATTCAAACAAGTATAGATGGTGTGTGAATAAACTAACAGTATTACAGTCCAAATCCCTCTGGTGTTAGAAGAAATGAAGGAGAACCGTTGATATTGGCTTATAAAATACCTATAAGGAATAACGAGTCTCACTGATATAAAGGCACCCTCAAAGACACACTAAGCACTGTTAAGAGTTTATCTATGGTCCCTTTTCCAACCACCTATGCATAAATCCATCTATGTTTACCTCAATATTATAGTCAGTGGAATTATCAATGTTACATTGAGTAGTGGTATAAATTTCAAGAAATAAGACAGTGAAATACTTAGTGACTCTGATAAACAGAAATCATAAACAAAATAAAATCCCAGAGCACTTGATAAGTAGTAGAGCTAGTAAAAAAACAATGTGTTGTATTTGATTTATATGTCGTCAAAGACTAAATGATAATCTATTAATAATAATATTAGTATCTTTATGCAATACAGAGCTGTATGAATTTTTAACTCACATATTTCCCAACATTAACAAAAGAGGGTGGAAAATAAAGACCAACTACTGGAACCATCTGTAAAGTGGAGGAATACACATTTGACATGAGAAGGAACAATTTATGTCTGGACTGTTAAAACTAGCTGACTGTGTATAGTTTGTTGCTATAGTTTGTGTCTGCAAGTCTGTCAATATGGTAGATTCACCGGCCTGTGGCAATAGAGCAGGACTTAACTAGTCGTCACCTCTCTATTTCTTTTTGATTAACCAAATATTATAGTAAGCTTGTATTATATTCCTTTTGATTAACCAAATATTATAGTAAGCTTATATTATATTCCTTTTGATTAACCAAATATTATAGTAAGCTTGTATTATATTCCTTTTGCTTAACCAAATATTATAGTAAGCTTGTATTATATTCCTTTTGATTAACCAAATATTATAGTAAGTTTGTATTATATATTAAATAACAAAATGTTAGAAACATCTGCTCAAAAGTTATGGTAAATATTCTGACCGAGAGTGAATGTAACCAATAATACATCTGAAATAGTACAATAGAAGATAGTTTCTCGTAATTGTTTAACCATCATAACCTTTTACTATGTTTCAGTCACTACAATGAGAGTTCTGAAATAACTGCATTTCATAAAATTTGATGTCCAAAAAGGATAAATGAGCCAAGTCATGATCAATTAAACAGTGAATACAAGTTTGTGAAATTATGTGTTTAGTAACAATAGTTATACCTGTATATAGAAGAGAAATGGATAGCTCCACTCTGGTATGCCAATATCAAAAAACACTACACTAAATATTGCCAGCATATCAAGAATAACTACAAGAAATATATATATATATATATCAACTATGTGTGACACTTATGTGACTTACCTAGTACTACTATTAAAGTGAGATAATTATTGCTACATGAGACACAATTATTTAAGAGAACACTAACTCCACCTTCCTTGCACTCACCACATAAAATACCTATAAATGACAATGATTTCTGTGAAATATCTCAAAATTAAAAATGATAGTGTTTTTTCCACAGAATTATTCTTTATTAAATCAGCTTTAATCCTTCATCTTTTTTCTAAAAAAATCTATAGACAATAATCTTTACCTTTTCTTGAACAGACACATTGTTTATCAGGGTTAGTATTAGAATAGACTGATTCACAAGAACTAATACCAGCACTAGTATTAAAGAAACATTGACAGTATCCTGGAGGACACCAATAGAAGTAAAGTGATGCAGGTTCTCCTACTACATGAGCCGCCCAGAGATTAGACTAAATGAAATAGATTTGATAATTGGACCACAAAATTAAAAATCAAATTCATATATCTATGTAGTAAAATTTAATATTAAGATACTAAGCAGCAAAGCTATTTACAGACTATTTAACGCTAACAGTTGTTTTTCAGATTTGGTTATACCACAGGAACACTTTGATTCATATCAAACTACTAAATTTCCTATTGTTATAAAGATTGAAATCTTTCCACAGAAAATATGCTATTCAGGACCATAGACACTTTAATATAGAGGTATAGAACAAATTTATGTTTAAAAATATTATATACAAGGCTCTGACTGTACTATAATATACAAGTAAATAAAAACATTTTCTAAATAATGAAACTAGGATGGCTAGCATCAGTCCAATACAATGAATGGAAACAAGATAATAGGGATGACAACTGCATCATTCTTACATAATAGCACACTCAGGCACAGAATATATCAATATATCACTGATCTTATTTAAATGATTTTGATAGTTGGTGAATATTTTAATTGTATGAGCTATTGTGTAGGGATGATCCCTACAATCTTGTTAGTATTCTTTGTACTGGACTGATACTAGCCGTCCCTACATTTTTTCATTTTTTGGAATATGTTTTTATTTACTTGTTTGCTTAACTTTTAAATGCCAGTTTTTGATACCCAATAAAGAAAATTCTACAATTATTGATACCATTGTACTAACAAGTCATAAATTCAGTACAGCTTTGCCAGTTGGTTATAAACCAAAGTCTTCTATCAAGAATAAGAAGCAGGAAATAGTCTGGACACAATTATAAATCAGTATATTAGAAACAGGCAATCAATCTCAAATACAAGAATCAATGCAATCGACCACCTCGTGTTTGTGTAATGTATATTCAAAATACTTGAACTTAATACATCATAGTTGTGGTTTCCCTTACATCATCTGAAAAAGGTGTATATCTGAGAAACGATTAAATATAGCTGCTGAAATTACCTGGTTTGATTTCTAAGTGCTCAAAATGTGAGATGCAAAAGTGGATAGCTTGTTTTAGATTGTGCTACAGCTATGAAAATGATGGCAAATGTTTTACTTACTGAGTTACTATTGTGGGCTAAAGAAGAAGAAGGAGAAGAAGAAACATAAGCAATTCAGCATTTTCATCAACTTCTACTGTGATGCTTAGAAACATTGCTTTAGCCTATAAATCCTTCACAACATAAACATCGTTCTAGGGAGGAAGACTAACAAATATCGAAATAATATGATATTGTTTAAGTGAGATATTCTGTGTTTCCTGCTAATACATTTTGATGGACAATCTGAGCTATCCCTACACAGGCACTGCTACCACGTGTTTGATATCTGATAAGTAAAACAATTTCTATTATTCTAAAATGTATTAGAATTAAAGTTAGGTCATGCACTATACCTTAATAACAATAGTGTCTTGGTCTTGTTCACATGATAAAACATTACGTACTGATTGATCACATTCACATGTTCTATGACTAACAGCATCAGTAGCAGAAGTTAATGTAAATCCCCCAATACAGTCTTGATAAATCAGAGGTATGAATGTACCATCAGTCTATAATATATATTAATTGTTAATATGATAATATTATAAAAATCAGGATTAATTTAAAGAAAGTCATGAACAACATTGTAGTCCAAAAATGCTCTCTCAAATTCCAAAGTTAATTTTTCTATTATAACTAGTATATGTATGAATTATGTCATAATGAAAATGATATTACCTCTTTACTAGCAATCTGAACACCATAATGATTGATGACAATATTCCCTAGTGTTTCATTAGGAGATACATTGTCAGTCTCATGGACTAATTGAAAGGTAAAATTGATCACAAAAGGTTCTTGTGATATTAGGACAGTATCAGGAGAAATGTAAGAGTTATCCAGATCATTCTAAAAAGATAAGAGTTAATAATTAATTTTCTATTATAACAACCATTCATTATGTGCATACAAATAACATCAATGGCAATAGTATATTATACAAACAGATAGAAACGTAACCAGAAACTAATGCATGGCTTTATTTAGAGTAGCATATTGATGACAATAAAGGTAGGTGATTTGTTAACTATATAGTTATGACTGTTTTCATTGTATTGTTGAATGTGACTATTGAGTGTGACATAATATAATTACTCTGTGGGCATTGACCACCTACACACATCGAAACCAATGAATTTAATATAATTTACTATAAGCTCTACAATGTAATCTCACGAGCACACATGCATTCATAAACACACACACACACCTCTTTTTCATTTTAAAAAATGTCACACAAATTAAAATATAACAAGGTTATAAATAACAAGTACATAATAAAGATTCTTTTGATTATATAACCTTTGAAGTTTAGAGAGGCTATGGTACAGCTTACTTTCTTATACTTCTAACCTAGATTGATATCATGCTTAAAAGTTAGGGAAATGTCTCATGTGAGGCTATCAAATCCATAATCATGGTCCATCAGCCCATTTAAATAGTCAGATACTACTGCCAACACTAAATTACTTAGTCACACCCAACTTTGTAGTATTTGCAGTATATGTAATCTATATGAGTGAGTGTGGATTAATATCATATTGCTAGGTAACAGAATAAAACAATGAAGACAATATATGCTACTATCCCTTTAGAGTTACTGTAATTATTGTAATCATTATAATTATGGTATTTACTTAACTTGTAAAAGAAATGGAAGATATCTAATATAATCTCTGTGTTAGAGTGATGAAGGATGTCCAGTAAATTCACTTACCAGCTTATTGTTACTAGGATTAAAGGAGAAACGTGTCAATGATCCTGAGGGATTTCCCAACTCATCCAGAGCCTTGAGTGATAAATTAAACTTTTGACCAGGCCACCCACTCACTTGATTAATGTCAATATCAAGTCTGACGGAGTCAGTCACAAACGAATGCGTTTGATTATAGGGGTCTTGAAATGCAATGTTTTTGTTGTCATCACTATAAAATATTAGCAATATGCATGTAACCATAAAGTCTAAGAAATTCATTACTACAGTTAATGCTATTTATTAGATGTATCTCCTTAAACATTCATAATATGTTCACTATTATTGGACTGTAACAAAAAAGTAGGCATACCTACAGGAATGGTCAAAATTCAAGTCTATTTAAGTAGACCACAGGTATTGATTGCCAAAAATTATTTTCAAATCAATTTATTTATACCTAATTAACATAGCATATGTTATAAAATAGGATTTAGTAGACTATAAGCCAAAAAACACACACTTGTGTAGTTGGCTGCATGATAATAGCTCTAACCTTATAGGATGACTGTAAACAAGCCATATCAAACTACAAAGTTATAGGATTTCTTTTAAGTTAATCAGTGATTACAATGACCAAACTTGGTAATAATACAAACAGTTGTAGTAAATGAATGCAATATGTTCTATATAATGCATCTATTACACTTACTACTACTGTGACTTGTAAACTGTCTACCCATTATTACATGCAGTTACCTGATATGGAAGATAGGCCATTGAGGAAAGAATGACTCATCAAATGATTGTCTGACTCTATTACTAACCCAGGAACAAGATGTTAAACTAGTAGCATACACTGCAGCACCAAACCAAGCTATGTTACCAGTAAAATTGATGTTAATCCCAGTCTGAAATATACAGGTATGCATAATTTAACAACACAAACAGTGTTTATTTATAATAATAATAATTCATACTATAGTGGTATATTTCCATGTCAAGAAGCCATAATTAGATCAAAACATCACTTATTAATGTCACCTACTTGTTGCCACAGTATTGGTGGTAAGGTGGAATCACTTTCCAGTACAAAGAAACATTGAGGATTATAAGGCAGTCGTTGAAAACTTTGTACTAATGATACGGCAGAAACAAATACACTGGCGCCATATCTAGCATATAATAACACGTTACTAATGACATTATAGAGTAAAAGATGATATATATATATAGCTGTCATGAATTTATATTAAAATTTTATATCAATTATCTTACTATAATTATACCTACACATACAGTAAATTACATGGATCATTTTATATGCCATATGTCAGTGGTGTGTCACTGCCAACTGTCTCTATCGTCCCAATGGAATGTAGAAAAATGTGGGACAGTACCACAACAGTTGCTATAATGTTTTACCGTATAGGTGGTATATTTCGTGCGTATAAATTTTCACGATTTTACCCAAAATTCATATTTGTGAAAAAAATTTTTCACAAATTAAGATAGATCTATTTTGTGGTGAAGCGTAATAGAACTTGAGGGAAATTTAGAAGATAGTGGACCTTCGGGATCTGGCAAATCATCATGTTTCTTGAAATATCTGAACAAAGTAGCCATTGTGGGATGTGCCAATTATACCACGCCTTTTATACGACACGCCCATTATTTTAAGGAATATAAATTTTTGCAGATTTTTAATTTTGTGAATTTGTTTGCAAGGACATTATAAATGTTTACAATGCTTGTCACAAGCCATTTTAAGACAATGCAATCCAAACGTGATTGGTTTTACTCTATGACTTCACATATCAATTATATTGTGACAATTTTGTAGTATTGTCCCACATTCCACACATTCTGTAAGCCTAGTTCACTTCTAGACATTCCTCTGCCAATCAGCTTGTCAAAAAAAGAGGAGGGGTCAGCTTTTCAGAGTACCATTATAATCATTTGATTAAATATCATACTTACTGTATAAGATGTTTAAAGAATAATGACTGTATCAATGCTAATGACTATGCATTGCAATATCAAGGAGTACATAAACTCAGATTACACTTTACCAAAGTAAGTAGTACTAGTCTAAATCAATAAAATAAACTAGACACCTACAATATGGGATATATTTAAACCCACTTACCTTCCTGAGTTCCCATGGAATAGTAACTGAACCTTGTTAGATAGACGTATCTGAGAGAAAGAGAGCAAATAAAGTGCTGCTCCATCAACTGAAGTGTTGTTGATAAATTCAATATTTCCACTCATTATAATCCTAGCACCTACAACCTATCAAAAAGATTAATGAATACACTCTAAAACATATGAGAATTTTTAATGAACATTACCTACCCTGAATGCAGATCCATCATTTCTTATAAAGCTGTTTGTTCCAGCCATCTTGAATGTCAGAAATCCAATACTAACAATACTGTTGCTACCTGAGTTATCGGCAATAAAACTGGAAAAAATTTAGAACATGTAATTAGGTTTTTCATTAAATAATTAATATCTAAACTTCATAAAACTATGATACTTGGCTATAACAGTTATCTGTTGTAGTTCTATGAAGATTGTTAGGTTGAACCTACTAAGGTCATGTAAGCAAATCTCTTATGAAAAACATTGCTGTAATTTAATTGTGACCAGCTCGACATGGTTACTCATTTATTGCCACAAGTCGTATTGTCTAATAGCATATGGAAAGTAAAAGCAAACTTGCCAAGTGGTAAATTTAATGCAGCTATCCTTCACAACTAACGTTGACAATATGTATACATACTTAATCTAAACTCTACTATTATCCACGATGTTATGTGATTACTAATTATACGTTATAATAATTCATGCTTATAATTATTATAACCATCAATCCAAAGTGTCCTCACGTATTAGTCATCGTGTTGACTGGAAAGGTTCTTTTATCATTATAGTTATCAGCAACATCAACTGCTATGGCTGCACCAAAGCCATCATTACCATTTGATAAGGAATTATATAGAAAAGTATTGCCATCAAAGTGAGCAATATTTGTGTGTTCGCCATTTAAATTAATTGAATAATATAGTCCTGCTCCAATAAATGCTTTATTTCCAATAAATGTACAGTTGATAGCACGAAATGTGTTAGGAGCATTTTGATTACCTTTTGTTCCTACAAATACAACTCCAGCACCACCCTGTAGAGCTAAATTATTCACATAACGACAAGAATCAGTCACTCCATAATGACTACCACGTCCAGTCAATAAAAAGTAAATAGAACCAGCATAAGAACGAGCCATGTTGTTTTCAAAATAACAGTCATAAACATATGCAGTAATATTGAAATAGTGTTCCCGTACAAACACAGCCATAGCTCCACCTCTTCCAGTGAAAATACCACTACCAAAGACCTGATTTGATGATCTGAAATTAACTGTAGCCAGTGCAGAATTGTTAATAAAGTTACATGATGTCACAGTGATATTAGGATTACTGGCAAATGAACTCATCAAATTATATGTGATGGCCAGAGCACCAGTGTTACCACGATATGGTTCTTGAATAACTCCAGTACCACGATTATGAAAAAATGAGCAATTGAACACAGTCACGTCTATACTGTTGTGAATATCAAATACAGCCTCAGTAAAGTATCTATAGTAATATAAACATGAGACAGCATTTAAGCACTATGTAATATAATTAATCTAGAGATCAAGACTATATATTTTAAATAAAATGGTATCAAACATACCTGAATGTTGAGTTCACAATCATTACATTTTCTGCTTCAAATACTCGAATTGGAAATGGGCAATGATCAAAATTGATGTTCTTAATATCAACAGAGTAAGATTTATTGAAATACAAGGAATGAAGATTACCAGTTTGATAGTAAATTCGTTCAGCATCAAACTTGCAGACAACATTAACTGTTCCATCTCCTATGATGCTAACTGATGCATTGGTGATAACAGGCACAGTAATATGATGTACACCAGAGTGAAGGCTAACGATAAAGTGGTTACATACTTGACTATCTGTCATTGTTAGGTTTAAAGCAGCTTGTAGACTAGGACAGTTATAATGTTCACTGCTAGTCGTCTCTAGCTTGCAAACCTTGATTGTGGTGTCTGGAAGGATTTCAAGAACAGTACTACCATTGTTCATACAAAAAGACCAAACAGTATTAACAGTACAGAGAAAAGACGATAGTGCAAGGAAATGGGCGACAATCATGACAAACGGCTGTCTGTAATCACTGGACTAGACTACTTGATTGACCTTTTGACCTTGCAAAATATCCGGTTCCGCTCACGCGCACCCCACCCAATTGAGAATCTAATGAAATTAATTATTTTGCTAAGGTGATATACTGTACAAATTAATTGGTTGATTTAACCAATCCATTGTCATTTTGATTACAAATAGTACACAATGTGATTCTGAGAAGTGTAGTGCTACTCTGTTTTAATTACTAATATACTACAGTTGCCCAGACATTAGTGACAGTAATGATGTATACAGAAATAGGTAACAGATTTCCCTATTAAGAGAACCCTGACAATCAACTGATGACTTGTCATGTCATTAGTATACTAGTAATGAGAATAGAGTGCTTATTAAACTTCTTATTATCTTATCATATATTATAATTTGTGATGAAAATGTCCATAGATTAATATGAATAAATCAACCAATCAATTTTTATAGTGATATATATATATATATATATATATATATATATATATATATATATATATATATATATATATATATGTATACACACACATATATATACATATTATATATACCATAAGTATTAAGTACTTCAAAAGTTTGCCCACATAAAAATCTGGTCCAAAAACTGGCACTCAAACTATAACAATAAACTTTCAACTTTAAATCTGATTCTTTTATCAACTTATAGAGCTGTTCATATGCTTTATGATGGTTTACCTTTTTCTAAATGGTATTCTGTCACTCCAACCTCCTCCTACAAGATCCTCTAAGCACTATCACCCTAGCAATGTTTCAGTCAATGACTGAAACATTGTTAGGATGATAGTGCTTAGAGGATCTTGGAGAATAGCAGAAGGTTGAAAGATCTTGGAGAATAGCAGAAGGTTGAGAGAATGACTCATTCTCTCAACCTTCTGCTATTCTCCATTTATTCATTTCATCCACTCGTTTTCTTTGGAACTAATGACCTTAAATTCTGCCATACATTATCATCACTTAAAATGATGTTGAAGCATCACTTTCACTATTCATAGTAACTTCATTCTGTGTACCATATTATAGATGTATCTGCTTTCATTTTTATCCCATTTATGGGAGCTTCCTGCTCCACTCCTTTTGCTTTTTCTGTATTTAGACTCCTGGGTATGTGTAATATATTCTCCATTCAGCCAAACATCCATTTACCATGTATCAAGGCATCTGGTAACACTGCCATGTAAGGATGGCACAATGTTTTTCCTTCCTTATTAACTATGACAACTTAAAACTAAAAGCTGTTTATGAACTTTACTATGATTTTGTTTCAATCTGTTTGTACCACTATCCCTACATTGTATAATTTTTAAAAAATTTTTAAATGCTATTTTTTAAATAAACAACACCAACTCCTTTCAGGGTGCTTCTTGGTGTAACATGTATTTTAAACAATTGAATTAACAGCAGCTAAATGCTATGAAATACATGTCACAAACACTCATTCAAGATAGGCCCTATTGTTCTTCTCATAAACAATAGTTAATTAGCAATAAAATGGTATCTCTCAAGGAGGTTCCATACAAGCTCTGTAAAAATCACTATTATCATTGTTCAAGCATTTGAAATAAAAAATCAAAAAAATATTATGCCATCCCTACATAGAAGTTCCTGATACACAAGCCTTGGTTTGTCTCATTGGATTTGGTAATATGCTTTGTAAGTTGTATGCATCCCATCTAATAGAATATGCTATTAAGTGCTTTATTTGCGAAATCAAAGGAAATGAAATTAAAGATAATTTAGCGTAATTCAAATTTTATGAGTGGGCCGATGCATAGGCGGACACACTCAATTTACAATTTCTGCAAGGTCAAAAGGTCAGGCAAGTTGTCCAGTTCTGTAATGAGGATTGAACAAAGTCCACATGTTGTTTGAACTTTTTCTTCTCCAATAATGTCTCAACGATTCCATATTTTTCCCGTTGCGTTTGGACTCTCATTAGCAGTATTGTGTGTTGCATACTACCACAGGAAGAGCTTTTTTCCTGAAGTCTGGGAGAAACACCGTAAACAAGCACTTGAAAGCCACAAACAAGCCATTCTGTTTAAAGCATCAGTTGCAGAAGGAATAAAGAAAGAAAGAGAGCAGAAACAGAAAGATTAACTAAAGTTGCTCTACATATATAGCACACGCATAATTAAGCTTATGTCCAAGTATGTGTATAAAAACCACACCTACCATTTAAACAGATAAATTTACCAAGATCTAGTGAGTCATTTTATGAAGTAAGTACTCTGACTATATGTAGCCATTTAAAATATTATCAATTAATCTCTATTTCTACAATTGTTACAATTAGTTATCATTTCTCTATTCACGTATCCATTATCTATATATTTGACAATTCTGTTTTGTTTATGTATTATCCATTTTGCCTATCTGTATATCCATTTAGATGTCTCTTACCTATTAACCAATAATACTAGCACTCTCACGCACCTCCTACTTCTATAAAACACAAAAGATATCAAGGTCACATGAAATTGTATTACCACACATACTGAGGTCAATGATTAATCTGTTGTATATAGTTTAAACAATATATTGGTAAAGATGGTGTATTAGTACGAAGACATATGTTATCTCTTGAAATGAAACTTAAAAAAGCATATCACCAAATCCAATAAGGCTAGCGTATCAGGCACTTCTTTGTAGGGATGGCATAGTGTTCTTTCTTTACTTTTTATTTCAAATGCTTGAACAATGATAGTAGTGATTTTTATAGAAGTTGTATGTAACCTTCTTGAGAGATACCATTTTATTGCTAATTAACTATTGTTTGTGAGAAGAAGAATAGAAGATGGTTGGTCAGTGTAGGGCATATCTTGAGTGAGTGTTCCTGTGTTTGTGACATGTATTTCATAGCATTTAGCTGCTGTTAATCAATTGTTTAAAATACATATAAATATTCATTCTGTTAATAATATTGTTATGAAAGCAGTTGCTGTTTATTTAAAAAAATAGTATTTAAAAAAATTTTAAAATTATACAATGTAGGGATAGTGGTACAAACAAAACTGAAAAAAAATCATAGTATGGTTCATTAACAGCTTTTTAGTTTTAAGTTGTCATAGTTAATAAGGAAGGAAAAATATTGTGCCATCCCTACATAGGCAGTGTTACCACACGACTTGATACATGGTGAATGGATGTTTGGCTGAATGGAGAATATATTACACATACCCAGGAGTCTAATTACAGAAAAAACTAAAGAGAGTGGAGCATGAAGCTCCCATAAAAATAATTGCTAAAAATTGTAATGTGTCAATTTTGCTATGATAGTCACATTACTGTTTTCAGATGTTTAAATTATGATAAATATATCATAGATATCTGTGTTGCATATGTAACTGTAGTTTCTTTCAGCTATGCTATTACCTCTATAAGAATCTTGTACATGAGACTGGCTAATGAAACTTGTTATGCATAGGTCCTTACTTATGCTTTTGTGACTCATATATAATTCATGGTAGTGAAATTATTCAAATATTTGGGGTTAAAGTAAAGTGAACCTGAACAGTAAGCTATAATTCAGCCAGCCTTTGCTCATAGTCAGTATTCTTGCCCAAATGTGTATCTAAAAATAGCACCATAACTACTTCAGGAAAATTGAGATATTTCAATTATCTGCATGGGAGTGCTTTGCAAAAATGGGCTCCTTGTAGGCTACTTTCTAGAATGTCAATTCCCAAAATGTCAACTCTCAAAATAACATATCCCAAAATGTCAACTCCCAAAAGCCAACTTTCATTATTTTAGAATTAGTTTTTAGATAAAAACTTGGTGGTCCATCTAGTAGTTGATCAAATGGCAGCCTCTATTAATTTCGTTTTAGCATTATAGCCTTATGGTCTTTAATGTTTTTTGTGTATTAATTGTACAAACTAAGTTTATCAAGCTAGTCAGACAGTTCAGTATGTTAAAGCAGTAGTTTAGCAATGTTTACTCAGTTTATGATGGAATGGAACGTTTTTACTACACACAAAGATGAAAATATAGATATTGGAGGATATAGATATTTGACTATTAGAAAGGGAAAGGATGGTAAAGAATTTTGGATATGTTCCAATCAATTGTGTTCAGCTAAGACCACAACATTGTCAAAGATGTAAGAGGAGATCACAATCATGCCCCAAACTCTGCTAAAAACAAAGCAGAAAATATAATAGCTAGGATGAAGAAGAAAGCCAGAGAGATATTTGAAGTGTTTCATCCATTTACATAGGTACCCAAAGGATATTGTATGTTGTTGGATTTTGAATTATTATAAATACTATTGTAATGTAACAAACTACGTCTTTTATAGTATAATGGATTTTTTGATAGTTGATGTAGTGGGAAGTAGACATTTTAGGAGATGGTGTGGGATTTGACATAGTTGACATAATGAGAGTTGACATCTGAGACCTAACCTCCCAGTATACCTCATGATGGTATTCCTTTCTTTCCTTTCTTTAGTCATTAAAGTTGGTCTCCTTTCAGCAAGTTGGTATTAGAGAAATCTAAGCAGAGAAGTTATTAGTAAATTCCTGTAGTGTATACCACAGTCTCTATAGTGTCAGACAGTATTAGCAATACTGAAAATTATGTAACCTTATAGTTTATTATTTCCACAATAACTTATCTGAAATTGTGTAAATAAAATTAAAAGTCACAGTTATACTTCAAAGTGGATCCTTTTAGACTACATGTATCATAGTCTTATCAGGACCAACCATTTCGTTTATCCCAAGGACTATAATAATAGGACTGGATGACACTCTATTTAGTGGTCTCATTCCCAGCCACAGCATCAGTGACAAAGTGAAACATGCCTTCCAGGTCAATCAATGTAAAGTTTCAAACTGTTCTAGATCAGCTTTGTAAATCTTATGTGCACATGAACAGATGCTATGTATTGGTACTAACCATAATTATTTATAATAGTGGCTTAATTTTGCTAACGGATGAAGGGTGTGGCTCCAAGTAATTAGTGGTGAACGATGAAGAGTGTTTCTCTTGTCTTTCTCTGGGTGTACTTTATAACTTTGTGTTGTGGTGAGGATCAAGAAGACGAAGGCTATTACACAAACAGCTGGGCAGTAGAAATACTAGGAGGAGATGATGTTGCAAACAGAATAGCCAAGATTCATGGATTTATCAACAAGGGCCAGGTAGAGAATGACTGACTACCATGTAATTACTGTATTGGTGTTAATACAGATAGGTAATCTGAATGGTTTGTACCACTTTGTACACTCAGAGTCATCTTCTCAGTCAACTCGTTCGCTTGATAACAAACATAAAGCTCTTTTATCTGAAGAAAAGGTCAATATTATTTTACTTATTGTTACTAAATCTATGATCTACTTACTACAGGTGACCTTTGTGGAACAGCAAGTAGCTAAGCGAAGAGTGAAAAGAAGTCATTTAGTTCCTCGTGATCCATGGTGGTCTAAACAATGGTATCTGGTAAGTCACTCTAATATTACCACTGTTGTATTATGTTTGTTCTCTTCCTCATTTCATCTAGCATCGTAAATATTTAGATATGAATGTACAACCAGTATGGGATCAAGGGATTACTGGTAAAGGAGTAGTTGTTAGTATAATAGATGATGGTAAGTGAATACAGTTGTTTAACTAATACTCAATACATTCCTTCCCTCTAAGGTATTGAGTATACCCATCCTGACTTACATCATAATTATGTAAGTTTATTTCTCTGTTTGTTTGTTGACTCTATTGAAGTTAACCTATCTTATTTTATATAGGATCCTCATGCTAGTTACGATTTTAATTCTAATGATTCTGATCCTATTCCACGTTATGACCCAAGTAATGAAAACAGACATGGTACTCGATGCGCTGGTGAGGTAGCAGCTGGTTTAAACAATATTTGCACTGTGGGTGTAGCTTACAATGCCAGTATTGGTGGTAAGGGACAAAGTGATCAATTATGAGCTGTTGTCAATTCGTTTCATTACAGGTGTTCGTATGTTGGATGGTAATGTTACTGATGTTGTTGAAGCTAGTTCACTTTCATTGAACTCACAACATATTGACATTTATAGCAGTAGTTGGGGTCCTACTGATGATGGTAGAACACTTGATGGACCAGGAAAACTCACTAAACAAGTTTTTGTGAATGGAATAAGCAAGGTTTATTATAGTAACTAGTATATACTAGTAGGTTTTTTATTTGTTTTCTTAGGGCCGTGGTGGTAAAGGTTCCATATATGTTTGGGCCTCTGGTAATGGTGGGGCTTCAAAAGATAGTTGCAGTTGTGATGGTTATGTAATCAGTCCTTATACAATTGCTATTAGTGCTGTCACTGAACATAATCAGTTTCCGTGGTATGCTGAGGAATGTTCTTCTAATTTAGCTGCCACTTATAGCAGTGGATCGAGTAGAGAAAAAAAGATAGTAAGTGAAAACATTAGATATTATCATGTCCAACATTTGAGTGAGATACAGTACTTAGTTTGTGTTCTTTTGGCAAAGCACCACTTGAAAATTATGCATTCTACAATAATAAAATTTCAAATATGGTTAAAAAAATTTCTGTCTGTCACATGATTTTTTTCAAAAAAAGCGGAAAGCTTAAAATGTCATGAAAGCACAGACAAATTTACAAGAAAATAACATTAGCACTGATTAATCAAAGAAGACAGATTAACAAGTAAAACTAACATTAGGATTTGTATAAGCTATTGTGATTTTAATCACTTTGACCAGCTTTGATATCTGGGATTTTGATGTCTAGGTTTGTGCCAATTGTTAATTTGATGAGCTGAAGAAAGCTATTTAAATCACTATCTATACTGTTCATTGTGATTGCAATGACAATATTTATAATCACATCAAGGCCTTAATGTAACCAATGAACTAATGTATGAGAAGGAACTGCTCTTAAATGATAATAATGCATAGCTACGTGTTGACACAACCAAATAATTCTGAATTGCATGTAATTATGACAATATCTATAATTGTATATAGATTACTACTGATCTCCGTCATAAATGTGCTGATCATCATACTGGTACATCAGCAGCTGCTCCAATGGCTGCTGGTTTACTAGCATTAGCACTGGAAGCCAAGTAAGATGACTTATTTTAATTGTATCCATACAAATTAATATTATCACTTTAGTTCTGATCTTACATGGAGAGATGTCCAATATATTATAATTTACTCCAGTAATTCATCTATCCCTATTGATCCACATTGGCAGGTCAATGGTGCTGGGTTAAGAGTCAGCCATAAGTATGGATTTGGACTAATGGATGCTGCTGCCCTTGTTAACCGAGCTCGATATTGGATTAATGTACAAGAACAACGAGTCTGTAATATCTCAGTTACACTAGCTTCTGTGTAAGTGCCACACTAATAATTTTGTTGTCATGTCTTTTATAGTTTTAGTATATTGTTCTTGTGTAGTAAGTGTACATTATGTAACAAAATAAAAAAAATGCATATTGTAGACCATTCTGTGTATTACTGTTTAGTGTCTTAACTGATCATGTTGTATAATGCAAGTGTAGCTTGGCTTATGTTTTCCTGGTTAGCTTACAATAGAACATGTGAGGACTTAGAATTTATTGATAAATATTTTGGTGGTAATATGATTTTTTTCCTCTTAGTCAGAGAACAGGCATTCATGGATCACCTCTTGAGATCACTATAAATCTTTCCAAACAAAACTGCCCTTCAATTGGTTATCTTGAACATGTCCAAGCTATCATTACTGCAACTGTCAATGGCAAAAGAGGGAACGTACATATTTCTTTACGCTCCCCTAAGGGTACACTTTCAACATTGTTACAACCTCGCAAAAATGATTATCATCACAAAAGTTTTAATCACTGGCCTTTTATGACAGTTATGTCTTGGGGAGAAGAACCACATGGAGATTGGTTACTTAAAATGTCTGTAGACGGAAGAACGAAAGTTCAATTGGATAGTCTCTCTCTTATTTTCTATGGTGTTGATTCACAACCAGAAGCTGTTAAATATATTCACAAAAAGTGTTCATCTCAATGTGCTGCTGGTTGCTCAAGAACTGGTTCAAAATATTGTGACACCTGTAAACATTTACGAGATATATCTACATTTAAATGTGTAGACAAATGTCCCCCTCGTACCTATCTCAGTGGCACTATGTGTTATCCTTGCCCAACATACTGTACAGCCTGTACTAACAAGATTTGTACTCAATGTATACAGGGAGCCTCTCTATCACCTCGTAGTGGTTGCTGTCCAGACAATTGTACAAGATGTGCCAATGATAGGTGCATTGAGTGTCAAACTGGTCTAGTACTTACCCCCTCCATGCTCTGTCAACTAACTTGTCCCCCAACCTATTACAAAAGCAATGGTATCTGTGTGTTGAACTTCTCATCTAATTATGGTCCTCCGGAATCTTTAGATTTGACCAGTAGCAATTTATTGATGCCATTGCATGCAACTGTGTCAGCTGTAAGTTATCACTCACCTTTATCCAATGACTTCTTTCACCCTTCTCATTTTGTAATGATGTATATGTTCGTCATTCCATTTGCTTGTCTGGTGGTCATAAGTTTTGTAGTGGGTTTAATTCTTTTCTTCTATTGGAATCGTAAGAGACTTACAGCTGCAGTTAGAAAGTCTAGAGTCCAGTATAGTGTGCTCTACTCATCTGATGAAATCAGATTTGTCTCTGGAATGCCAGTCAATACAAACAAGGATTTATACAAAGTCTATAACAAAGCCAGTGTCAGTTTGGATGATAATTCAGATGATGAAAGTGAAGATGAAATATATACATATGCCAAGTAAAATTATTATTTATACTATTAATCTTTGATTATACAATTTTAATTCTGTTGCATCAAAAATAAAAGTTTGTTACAAAATTGAGCGGATAGGTCCGGAAACGATCACGTGCCAACGTGTATGTGCCCGCCAGACCGGTTCAAACTTTTAAACCAAATTTAATGGAGGTAGCTCCAATGGACGAGAGTTATGGAGGAGTCTCTTATACTTCTAACTATAACAAACCAAAAAAATATCTTGTACCAGTCATATTCGATAAATATGAAAAAGAGGAAGACAATCCCACCGAAGAAGTCACAGAACTGAGTAAGTTGGGCTTCCTGTGGTGAAACCTCTGGTTTATAGCTTTTTCTGGTGGACTGACAATCCATGTCTTGTGATACAAACATTTTAGTTACATTAAAATGTTGTCTTATTACCCTGCTCATGTGACATATATATATCTATACACTAGATAATGTAATAACAACTGGTAAAGGACAGAAAACATTTGGATGTATCATTGCAGACTGTAAAGATAGTCAATTAGAGAAGTCCTTAAAGGTATATTTGTGCTGTAGTTGTGGTGTGTTGTTATCATTCTTTTAGATCCTGGGGCTTGAAGTGTGTTATTCTCTTGACGGTTGCCATATGCCAGATCATGTTCCAGATGGTTGTAACATTGTGTTTATTTGTCAAGACTTTAATGGGAAAATATTTGATTATCTCTTAAAACAAAAATACAGGTAAAAATATAATAGTATATTTCAAACACAAAGTACTTATAATCTAACATCAACGTAAGTAACCAGACACTTTTAATGAGTGTCCTTATAAGCTACTTATTAAGAAATATTGTCCGAAATTAACCAGTTGAAATGAGTCTTTTTATAAAGACTATATATCTATCATAGTCTAATTGCTACTGTAGGATTGTTGGTCCTCCGTGTGTTCAATCTTGTGTCAGTCGTAAATTGGTAAGCTATCTGACAATGTTTACTTACTTTAAGTATCTATATCATTAGCCACTTCTAGATAGGAAAAGACCTGTTTATTCTTGTACTATGGATGGAGTTATAGCGTGTCTTACTGGATTTAAAGGAGATAAAGAGCTAGCAGTAAGTATTTTAAGTAATCATTGATGTATACATTATTGTAATGATAATATTGATGTAGCGTCAACTTTGTGATATGATACACTGGATGGGAGGTAGTGTTCGAAATAAAGTGTCATCTGCTATCACACATGTCATAGCCAATAATGTCATTGGAACCAATTATAAAGTAAGTAATATTTTATAACAAAGTAGTTTATACATTATATGCTCTAAGTCCATACTATTATTTCATGAATCTAAGAAATAGAATTTCTCAGATGAGTATAATCATGGTTTGATATATATGAAGACAGAATTTGTTATTTATGATCATGTATGACTACTTTACATAATGTTATTTTTTTAGAATGCTGTAACTTTTGGTATCCACATTATGAGTGGAGAGTGGGTCCATGAGTGTTGGAAGAACAGAGACAACGTGTAAGTGATATCTTTACTAGAGAATACATCATGGCTGTCTCTTTACACAGAAATGTATCCGCTACTGACAGTAATATGGTATGTAATAATTGATTGTTTAACAGATAAAAATAATATTATACATGCTGTGTGTATATATATATAATATTATGTATGCCTGTTTAGAAGGGGCCAAGTTTGTAATCAGGTCTTAACATAATATATAATTTAATAGATTGTTATTATTATGTGTTGTCACAGATGATTTATAAACAACTTCCATTTCTTGGTTGTCATATTGCATTGTTTGGCTTCACTGAGACAGAGTCTAAACATGTTAGAGAGATAGCCCAAAACAATGGTAGGCTAAGTTTGAATATGTTGTACTAAAAATGTTCCTATTCAGGTGGTGTTGTGTGTGATATTGACAGTGATGAGGTGACTCATGTTGTAGTGGCTAATGGAGTGGAGGCAATGAACATTCCACCAACTATTCCATCAAGAGTTCATATTGTCAAACAACAAGTAACAATTAGAAGATTGCTGGTTGAATGGACAGAGATATTATTGTCTTTTATTCTAGTGGTTTTGGGAAAGTATTCAAATTGAAGCATGTGCTGATGAGGCAGTATATTATGCTAAGGTATATCGGTTATATTAAATCATTTATGATGATAAATATAGGAATGTCGACGTAAACGTCATTCTATTCACAATGCCTCGGCAGCTTCTCTCATTAGTATGGACAGTTTATTGGAGGCCTCATTAGTGTCACTATCATCACCTATAGCAAGTAAGATCATGTAAACCTGAACGTATGAAACTTTGTCAAATAATTTGATTGATGTGTTTGACAAGTGTCTGACATTTAAGACTTGTTTCTTGTACTGTTATTTAAAGATATTTTCTAACCCTCTTCCAGGACAAGTTCTTAAACCTGATATAACTAAGAAGCCATCCAGTCTAACAACCTCTACAACTACTTCTACACCAACTGGTACTAACCCTGCCTCTACTAAAGAAGACCTAGCTAGATATCATATTGTTGCTGAGTTGTTACAGACTGAAACCAACTTTGTCAAAATACTGAATACAATTGTTAAGGTAAGATGTACTATTCTACTCTAAGTCAATTATATCTGTCTGTCTAGGAATTTATGGTTCCTTTACAACAGCCCAGTCAGCGAGGAGGTCCAATACTTAGTCTAGAAAATATTAAGAGTATATTTGGTAATATTCCTGATATTCTTGCAGTCCACACTAATATTAAGGTACAAGTTGTTGGTGATACACTCTGTCACAATTGCATTTCAGACTGGCTTAGAGCAGAAGATAGCACAATGGACTCCGGACTGTTGTATTGGGGAAATATTTTTAGAACAGGTGGGTACAGCACTGTATCATTCACAACTAAGTTTCCTCTCTCCTTTAACATTCTTAAGAGCCTGTCTACTAGACCATGTACTAACAGGCTCTTTTTTGGTCTTGTAGGCAGATGAATTGTTAAGAGTATATCCTCCATTTGTCAATTACTTTGAGATGTCTAAGGAAGCACTAATGACTTCAGACAAACAGTATCCACGATTTCATGCCTTCCTTAAATTCAATGAGTCTCGTCCTGAATGTGGACGTCAGACATTAGCAGAACTACTTATCACACCAGTTCAACGAATACCTCGTATTATTCTCCTCTTACAAGGTACAAATAATTCATATTGAATAAAATATGTGATGTATTTTATTAGATCTAGTAAAACATACACAGTCATCTCATCATGATCATGAATCACTTGAAAAAGCAGTTGAGTCCCTTAAAACAGTCATGAAGTGAGTCTCTACCAATTAATATTTATTAGCACCTTATTGTTTTAATAGTCATATCAATGAAGACAAACGTAGGACAGAAGGACAAATGCATATGTTTGAAATGGTTCGTGAGATTGAAGATATTCCAGTAAGCTTCCGTATAGTTATTATGTTCATATTACACAATAAATTTGGTTGCCAGGCAAGTGTTTTGTCTTCCCATCGTTCCTTTATCTCTCGTTTTGATGTTGTGGAAATTAACACAGCTACTGGAAAAGGCTCAAAAGTTCTTTCAGTAGCTTTATTTTTGTTCTCAGATAGTATGGAAGTTAGTAACACAAGACAACGTTATCAGTAATCCATTTTGCTCTCTTGATAGATGGCAAAGATAAGAAGTGGTCATGGATTTTCAGCTATGATGGGTCCTACCAAACCATATCGTCATTTGGAGTTCTTACCTTACACTCATATACGTACTATTGTTGACTTCACTGATAATGAAGGTATCATTGTACCGTAGTGTAATGCATTGTGTGTGTGTGTGTGTGTGTGTGTAGATGTTGTTAATGGATTTGGATTGTTGGTACGATGGCCTGAAGACCCTCAAGAGAGACTATTGGCATTTAAAGTAAATGGAGAGACTGAACTGAAAAACAATCTTTTAAAGCAACTCTCTCAACTTATTGCTGATGCTAACTGTTCTACAATGCCAGTAAATTAATATGAAAGTTTGATGATGAATTATACATTATTTTAGGATGAGTTTGTATGGAAGACATCTGCTGAAGTTCTCCAGTCAATGTCTAAAAGTCAAGTGGATGATAGTAACTCTCTCAAGAGAGCTCTCACGTAAGATAGATACTGTAAAATCATTATGTTATTGTTATATATAGTGGAGGCTTTAAAGGTGTTAGGAAGAAGGTCAAACGTACTATTTCTAACCGATCAACTCGCAGACCATTCACACCTATTAGTAGAAATACAGATCATAACTTGGAAGCAATGGATGAGTCTTTTACTGAATGTGTAAGTAAATGTATGTGTACTTTTCTGGTTGCAAACATAATATGCAGTCACATGAAAAAAAAAACAATGATAGCAGCAATTAGCTAATAAGCTAATTAACTAATTATGTGTGATGAAAATCATCAAAATTTTGAAGAAAGTGATGATATGTAAACAGTATAAGTAGATTTATGTGCCCAAGGTTAAGCCAGATATTTGTACAAGTGGAAAGTAGCTCAGGCTAATTTGTCTATTAGGCTCGTGTACCATTTGTTACATAATTTTCCACCATAAATCTGTTGGGATTGAGAAAAGCAGAGGAAAGGTATTTTCCATGAACAAACTTAACTAACCATCAGGTGATTCTTTGTCATTTTGTCATGTGATAATACTGCATATTGTATTTGTCAGGCAAATACTCTTGTTTAATTTCAATCAACCAAAACCATTTTAATTTTAATTACAGGATACTCCTCTTAACACTTCATCATCATCAATTGCACCTTTTACTGTGACTCCTCTGTCTACATTGAGAGGTCCTGCTGCTAAACGTCAAGCTCTAGGGTATAGCCACTCCTTTAGTTCAATGGATTTGACCCGGCTAGGCAATGGTCCACCTTAGAAGCTATAACTAACTCTTTGTGAATTTATCTATAATAACTCCCTTTTTTATTTGGTATTAAAATAGTTGGTGTTTAAGTAGTGACATATCCTATTACTCTATATCATACAATTGATTTTATAATACAAAATGTTACTATGATAATAATACGTTTATCCAAAAGAAATTTTATGTATGGTATCCCTCTACAATCATTTGTCTGGTCATGTACTGAGACAAGATAGTTTATTGAAAAAGAACAATTGTATTGACTAAATCCATGCAATATTACTTTAAAACTGCCAAAAGAAATCTGTAATTTGTATTTATCATATTACATGAATGTGTGTATCCATTAAACAAGTAGATAAATGGACAACTTAGAGGTGTATTAAATGAGGTTATAACTACAACATTGTGCATAGCAGGTTGTTTGGGTGGGTTGGAATTTGGCCATTTATTAAATTAGTCACTACCCCCAATAGTAGTAACACCAATGAAGTATCCAACATGGATTTACCAAATCACCAAATTTTCCCATTATACTGTATGATCCAGCCACCACCAATTTAACAACTAGAACAATAAAATTTTCTTAAAAATGATAATAATAATATTATGATATATAACATATACACACAACAGAAAAACTAGAAACAATCACATATCAAGTTCATATTAAGTCATCCCTCATCTATTATCAGACAGATGATGTCTTGTAGTAAAATCCCCAGGACTCGACTCTCTTTTCTGTTTTAATGGAGACCCATATAATGGTACAGGAGAACTCCGTAGATCTGCTCCCAATAGTTCATCTGCTATACCAGATGTTGCTAATGTACTGATAGAAGGTGAGGGGACTAGTCCAGTGGGAAGAGGACCCTGAAAATCCATGACAGTATCAGAGTGTAATGATCCAAGATAGATATGAAATCGATTATTCTAATAAAGAAAAAGTAGTTTAGTGGATTCTGGCATGAAAAAAACTCACTTCATATTGTAAAAACTCCAACTTTTCAAACCATTCCTAAAGAAAAATAAAATATAGTTGTCATAATTACAGCAAGAAATTTGACTAGAGAATTTCATTTATTGTGGAATTTTCAGTACACCCAGAAGTACTGCAAAACCATCAAAAAGCACCCAATTTCACAAATTTACAGAAAAGTGGTGGACCATATGTATTGAACTTACAGCTGAGTGTTTGTTCTTAGTAGCTGCTTTCTTGTACGCTTGATGTTCCTCCAGTTCCTTTTGAATTGACTTTGTCTATACAAACAATAAAATATAACTATACATAACAATAATAACATATGCTTATCCTTACACGTAACTCATGACCCTCTTTCTGCTGATCCTAAACAGGAAAGGACATTATAACACCAAGGTCTTCTATACAAATGCATACATATAACAAAAATTATATCTTACCACAGTATTTCTGGTTGGAGCTAATGGAAATGTTGGTCTTTGAAATCCAGCACTGTTAAGTGAACAGACAAAATAAACAGTATTGCCCTCTACTGCTTACCCTGAGCCAATAGGAGCAGCTAAAGGTGGAGCTGAATACATAGCAGCTGCTTTATTAATAGCTACAATCCATTGTTGTGCTTCAGTGACATGACTATATCAGAAAGACCACACCCATAACCATACCCACCACCAATTACTACTTACTTGGCTTGTAGTAAAAAAGCATGCCAATCTGAAGTAGTTACTCTAAGCACAGCACTTTTCTTATGGTAGTCAGCTGCAGGCATAGCTAGACAGTGAGTAATCACTAAAGCATTAGATGTGTCACTAAGTTGAAGACGACCATTAGGCTATCAAGAAACAATATATTTCAGAACATGGCTGGATAAGTGGTTTATATTAGGGAAAAGTAATTATGACAATCTATGTTGATGATTGCAGTTTGTGTAGATATCATGATAATTGTGAACAAAGGTATTGTGTATAAATTTCATTCAGATAAAAGGTTTGCTCAAACCAATTGTTATATTAGCTTTTAATTGTTGAATAAACAATGCTATATCATGCTTTAGATATGATGGCACAGAAAACATGGATTTATGGCATTATCACTTTTGTGGTCACAATATGGCAATATTAGGGCAATATGATTACTATGAGAATTTTAATCACAATAATCAATTGCTGTCCATCACTAAGTTTATATAGTTAATAAAACACTTCATTCTTAAGAATCAACACCATTACTTCCATTACCAAGATAGGTAGTGTATATGAAATGGAGCCGACATTCATTGTACAATAATTAATAAGTAATTACCTATGTACACAAATAGTTATATCAATAACCAGTTGACATCATCAAAGTATGCAATTATTTTAGTATATATTTTACTTACTGGTACCAAATATAGTAAAAATCCTTTAAGATAAGCATAGTACGGTTTCCATTGCCGCTTTCCTCGAGGGACCTTCTTATGCGCTGCTTCCATGACGTTTTTCTTCGAAATGTACCCATCTTTAAAAACAGGTGCACTCTCTGGTAATTCCACCTACATAAGACAAGTGAAATCCACTATACATGTACAAGTACATGTATGTATATTATTCATATAACCCATGTTGCATCATTTAATATAGTGTCATATTCTATTTAAAGCCCTCCTAATGTGATGTCACTAATAATCATAACTGTGTACATAACAGAGATAGAATTATATTGCCCGATATTATTTGAACAATAACATGATAGTAGCAACAAAGGCTTGTCACATTAATAATCCATCATCATGCATATCATCGACCTACCTCAACAAATGTTCCTGGTATCAATACATGATATACTCTCTTGGTATCATCATCTTCTCCACTATCTACTAGTTGTTTTTCTGTGTCATCCCTAGAGAGACTACTAACAATATAAAATCTATGAGATTTACTTACTGTCCTGATTCTAGTGGTTTTCTCCTAATGCTCTCAAACATTCTCTACAATTAAAATTAACAGCCAAAATTAGCAAAATATGACAAGTCACTCACTTTTAATTTGTCTTTGGGAAGTTTAATACCAATTCTCTCCAAACTAAAAACAAACTGACTGAAAGTCATCTTAGAACCACCATGCTAAATCATCCAATGTAATTATTTATTGTTAATATAGGAGTTATCTTACATCAGTATGGAGGTCACTATTCAGTAAAAGTAATGCACAAGTGATCCCATGAACTACATCTGTCAACAAAACCATTAATAACTGAGGGGCTAGTTATAGAATTATTACCATATGAAGGATAAGAGTAGGGATTACATTCAAAATATCGTTGTGAGAAGTGGATCATTACTCTCTCCCGTTCTTGAGTCTCTCCAGAAAGTGTAAAAGAGGCAAGAAATTGACGAAGACAAACATCTAATTCCAATTCTTCAAACTCAAAAAATTTAAGAAACTCTTTTGCTACCATTTGACCAAACTCTGACCTAAGAGGAATAGATTGGTTTAAAAAGTAATTCTTGTCACTTACATATCAGCTAATTTCCCAGCTATTTCACTTTTTTTAAAGCCATCTAACATGTATAGTTGTCTTGCTAAAGTAATGGCTTTGGAAGAATTATCATGACGTAATTTAGAGGGACTTCTTCTAGGGGTGTATTTGTCAATTAACTCTTGTGGAGCAGGAGGTGAAGCCATTTTAAATCGCTATAGAGAAAAAAAGTATCAAGTATATTCCCATCAATCCATCCAAATGGCATCCATCCATTCATCCATCCGTCTATCCAATTAGCATCCATTCGTCTATCCAACTCTATCTATCTATCCATCCATTCATACACTAGATTGAGGAGTGACTTGAGGACTTCTATCAGATTCTCCAGAAGGAGGAGGAGGAGGAAGAGCAAACTTTCGATCATTTCTTTTCAGTGAATCAAAATTGGTTTTACTATTTCCAGTCATCTCAAATGCTACAATTAGATCAGTTTCAATCTACTTCAAGTTCTAACATTTATTGATCTCACTTTGTTCCTGAGACAAAGTTATCTCATTTACAAATGTTTCTTCATTCAGTGATACTCTTACACCATTCCTTCCAATACCAGGACTTGTTGAAGTAGGGATTCTTCTTATTGCAGGAGAGCTTTGAGTGGGTGTACCTGTCTTTAATCCATCACCATTGTCATGACTTCTTTGTTTTACTACAAAGACTCGGCCTCCTGCTGTCACTTCAGAACTTAAACTAGAGGGCGGATTATCATCATCTTTGTCTCCTTCTGGAGCTACTCCAAGTGACCCCGAGCTATTAGAATTCATTAAATTTCTCTGTTCAGAAGATGTACTGGTACCTATACAAGGAAATCCATTTTCAAGAATATTTGACAATACAGACTCAACTATTACTTGATATCATGTACATGGTATGTTTAGGGCTATGGATAGTCATATATTGATACTATTATCAATTTTTACAACTGACCTGTTAGTGAAGGCTGAGGAGGAGAAGTGAAGTTAGATTTTAAGTTAGGGCTATCTTCTGATGTAGAGCTAATAATCTTTCCACCTCTGACTTTGACTACCTCTACAATGGGGGGGAGGGAGATAGAGAGGGAGAGGGAGAGAGAGAGAGGGAGAGAGAGAGAGGGAGGGAGGGAGGGAGGGAGAGGGAGAGGGAGAGGGAGAGAGAGAGAGAGAGAGAGGGAGAGGGAGAGGGAGAGGGAGAGGGAGAGAGAGAGAGAGAGAGAGAGAGAGAGAGAGAGAGAGAGAGAGAGAGAGAGAGAGAGAGAGAGAGAGAGAGAGAGAGAGAGAGAGAGAGAGAGAGAGAGAGAGAGAGAGAGAGAGAGAGAGAGAGAGAGAGAGAGAGAGAGAGAGAGAGAGAGAGAGAGAGAGAGAGAGAGAGAGAGAGAGAGAGAGAGAGAGAGAGAGAGAGAGAGAGAGAGAGAGTAATAGCAATACCATATTTAATTAAACACATACCTCCTGAACCAGACTGCCCACGTTCCATATTTACACTAGTTTCAATCTCTATTTCTTTGGCTGCTGTAAGATTAGGTGAATGGCCTGGTCTTTTATGAGAAGGAGAGATCTTGTCATTTGATTTAATGGAATGTTCTGAAGTTGATGTAGAGATTTTGTCTTTTTTCCTTTTCTCTTCTTGCTTACGTAATATATGATGCACCCTCTCTCTTAACTCTTCATCTACTCAAAAATAAAATGACAACATATTCATATTCTAATTGATGCACATATGATAAGAATGCTTCATCAACATTTACATTACATAGTTATTGTGAAACTGGTTATATAAACAGTCTATCAAACAAGGGCAAATTCCCAAACATGATATACAAACGGACAAGTTGCAAGTCTGAATAGTGGTTGTCTTGTGAATCAATATGCACATCAATAAGTTTCATTCCCAGTCTCCTATCCCTTACATAGGAATGAGTCCAACATAATATAGTTAGCATGTACAGATGCTCTAAATTAAACAGTCCCATCAAATAAATGTCTGGCCCAAACAGAGGACTAATGAACATCCAAGACACCATACAAGTATATATCATTCCCACAAACACACACATACATCAATGCTTTATAGAAGTCATAATACACATACCATACCTTCAACAAAAACAAAAGCTGAAGGAGATGGTGCTCTACGTATTCTTACCACCACTATATTGATAGAGAGAGTCATATGACCAACATTTGATGCATCATGTAATTATTATAGACTTACAATCTTTAGGTTCCAAATCTCTGAGATCTTCATCATTAAGTTGTATCAATTGATCACCAATTTTAATCTAACAAAAATAAACATGAGAGTCTTCATTTTTTGTAACACTCACTTTCCTACTCAGGTCAGCAGGTCCACCCTCCTCTATGTTACACACAATAGCAGGTATCTTTGCTTTAGCACCGCCCATAATTGAGAACCCAAATGAGCCAGTCTTTTGAGGACTTTTACTGACAGCTCTTTCTAATTCAACTGTCTTTTTAGTTTTGTCAGCCATATTGTATTAGTATTCCTATGAGAAAAAAATGTTATGAATACAACTTCAAATGTAATAATTACTAGCTTCATATCATTTATAATGGGTTGTGAGTAGAGTAAATTTAACATAATTGATATCTTGGCAATTATTATACATGTTTATGGAACTAACAAATGTAAGTCAACAGAAACTATATGTAAATGTTGAAATAAAGTTCTAATTTGGAACCATTGTTGAAAGTTATTTGTTTATAATAAAGACCAATTTGAACAAAATAACTCTTCGAGATATTTTAGTATCCTAATATCAACATTTTGTTATCAACATACATCATAAATACAGCTGTAGGTAGTAGACACAATACTATAATAGGGAAACATTGAGTGATGTTAAACAAACCCAACAAGGTTCTTACCACAGTTTGGTGCCAACTAGTGGTCACAACTGATTTAATAGAAATATAACATAAACAGTAACTTTATCAACTGCCAACCGACCAACCTACCATTACCAAATGCTACACTATACAGTATGAATGCTGATTTAACTTTGTCCTACTAGTTGTTAATATAACATCCATTAGTATCAATTCCAGATGAATAATATTGGTTTAAGAGACCACAATGTAATAATTAACACTTCTAATGTAAGAATAATCTGGTTTCAACTATGGCCCAGGAAAACACATCAGCAAAGTTATATATACCAAAGATATTATATAGAGAAAGTAGACATGATGGTAATATGATAAATACATAATCACACTTGAAAAGGCATACACAAATAATTAAGTTTGTACTAGAGATATAAAAATATTTAACCATAGTCTAGAGTAAATTGTAGCCATATGCACATCTCAAATAGAATTAAGTAACCACTTGTGTATAATTTATTACTATTAATACATATGATATAATTACTATGAACATCACCTGAGCTAGACTGTATATTGATACATACATAAACTGTAGTACAATTATATTACATTAGCTTTATTGATAAAATGTACATATATAAGTTTTAAGGATAGTATTGTAAAGTAAAAATCATTCATCACCTGTTTTCACAGAAGCTCTTTATTAGCTGATAATTATAATCATCAAAAGCATTGACATATCTTAGTCTGTTGGTCACATTAAATAGCAAACCATACACTGTTATATAACACACTTTAGTAGCTAGTATGGTGAACAACGTATTGTTACATCATCATGCTTTGTCATTTATATTACACCACAGTCTACAAATATAACAATTAACTTACTGGATTGCTGTCTTGCCAATGGTGATTATATCTTATGACAATTCACAGAGCTGGTCGTATTTTTTCAATTTTTCTTCTCTAATCTCAGAACTGACCTCGACTCCTCCAAATGTTAGTTGACTCCAAGATTACGGATCTACTCAGAATATTATCGTAAATTATACGACTGCGCATGCTCCGTATCTGTCTTCTTCAACGTGGTTGATCTGAGGTTTGGCTAGCGAGGTAAGTGATCCTTCTTGATCAGTAATTCTAAGTGAGCACATACGTCCTTTTACAAACTTTTTCATGCACGGTGTTGTATATTGTCTATTTAATAATTCTATTTTTTTGTATTCGATACTACTGATAATACATATACGTATTAGTTAGGAGGTGAGAGTAGACTTATTTGTTAAATATTTAGATGGCTAAGAGGAAAGGCAAGGTACATCAAGAGGAGAACGTCCAGTTAGGACCTCAAGTAGCAGAAGGAGAATTTGTGTTTGGTGTTGCTCACATATTTGCTTCCTTCAATGATACCTTTGTCCATGTGACTGATTTATCAGGACGGTAAGAAAATTTATATCATGTAATATATTATGAAGGCATCTTTGACAGTAGAAATTACACAGTCAGGTTTTAATATTCATTGGATAGATGGAAAAAGTACATGAAATTTAAGTAAATGGTAGTAAAGATGGGATTATGAGGATTGCTGGTTATTAATAAAACTACAGAACAATGTTGAGACATTCCATTACTTTTCCATTACTAAAATTTTATTCCATTCTGAGTTTTAGTAATTACTGAATTGAAACAGTAATAGAAGTTAAATAAAATTATAAATGTTAGGCATTTATTTTTGTAGGAGGTGTTTGTCATGGTAAGTGTCCATACCATTTCTTTTATTAGAAGTGGGTATGGACCCACAGAACACATATCATAAAGAGTCTCATTCCTGTTCCTTTTGCTTTTTCATTTTTCTTCTGCCTATACTTATATTCAAGACACCTGCATTTGATCCTAGTATTAAATGCACATGTAGTTATGACACATAAAAGTCTACTATTAGGATTTCAAAAGTTCTATACTTATTTTGTAAGAGGTTTCTAATTGTTTTCAATCTCATGTCAACCATGATGGCTGAATATTGATAGGAAAGGTTAATTTATCTGCAGATTGTATTTCTTTGTTTTGCTTTCGTGTCAATATAAATGCCTGTCTGCAAGTAAATAAACTGTGTCTTTGTAGTTGCCTCAAGTATATACAGTAGATGTTATTCTAAAATAGCTACAGTGACTTGTCTCCACAAGGAAGCTATTCTTTTAAAACAAACTGTAACTTGTGTATTCCCCATATTGTGCATGTCATCATAAAAGTGTACAAAGCATAGATGTTGAATCTTTGAATCACAAAATTGTCCTTTGTCCCACCCCTAGTATATATGTATGTTAGTAGGCAAAGCCTTAGTAATGAATACTAAGTAACATTACATCTGATCTCTGTTACCTAAAGACATTTCACTTTGCTATTTTTTATGTTTACACGTCCTTTTCAGTGAGACAATTGCTCGTGTCACAGGAGGTATGAAAGTCAAAGCAGATCGAGATGAGGTAAATATATTCCTTGACTCCTCCTTCTAAAACTCTCTCTTAGGCTTCCCCATATGCTGCTATGTTGGCTGCTCAAGATGTTGCTCAGTTGTGTAAAGAAAGAGGTGTGACAGCATTGCATATCAAGTTACGGGCTACTGGTGGAACTAGGTAGTAATATATCTTAAATGTATTAATAACCAACTCTTAATTCGTTAGAACAAGGACACCTGGTCCAGGTGCTCAAAGTGCTCTAAGAGCCTTAGCTAGGGCTGGCATGAGGATTGGAAGAATAGGTCAGTACTAGTTGATTTAGTATATGTATTTACTTTTGTGCACAGAGGATGTGACACCAATCCCCACTGACTCTACAAGAAGGAAGGGTGGTCGCAGAGGACGTCGTTTATGATTTACTAAGTTTAACTATGATTTTATTGTACACACGTGTGTATTGTATCTTTATGAAAACAATCACGTTTCAAATGGGCGTGTCTTTGGGTGGGGTTTTGTTAATAGTTAGTAATAATCGTTTTGACATAGTTTGCTGTCAAAAGTTTTTCTGAAGAATGGAGAGTATAGCAACTGCTTTAGTTACTAATAAAGTTAAAGGTCTCACAAAGGATCTAGAAAATGCTGTAGGTCTGAATGAGGATGACAGACAAAATGAGGTTAAATAACATGTATGTAATATGGTTGGTTAACACGATGCTCGACTTTATTTAGGCTGCTGCTGAGCGTTCGAAGTTCGTAGAAGAGCGGAGACGTCAGAGATTGATTGAGGAAAGACGCAAAGAGAGAGACGAGCGTCATAAAGAGAGACAATCAGAGAGAGACCAAATACGTTCAAAATACCAGTTACCTCCTCGTGGTGCTGCTAATACATCATCAAACTCATCTTCAACCAAAAACCAAGCATCAAGCGATGAAGACAAAAAATGTACAATATCATAAAAATACATCGGACTGCCCTTGTTGTTTTTAAGTCTAAAACTACATCTATGTATATCAGTATTTCCTTTTTTTTAATTATGTGATTACTTATTAAAGTAAGCCCATAATGACCTATGAGGAAACACGAGCTTCCTATCTGACATGTAGATGCTGATCAAACAGTGCCCTTCTGGATGTAAACATGGGTTTACTAAAGATACTAACATAGGATTGTGTGTTAGTATGTTTAGGATTTTAAAAAGTTTAGAATAGTGATCAATTGGATGATGTGATCCTGATGCTGGTTACATTCAGAAACTGCTGATCAAGCATGTAATTACATTGCGTCTTTTACATACTGGTTCTATATAGTTACATAGCAGCATGTGTTAGTAGTTATAGAAGGTTTACATAGGTTACTGATCACTTTAATTACCTAATCATTACTTCAGACATCATGAAGTATAGTTCCAAATAGGACTTTGCTATGTATAGTTGATGCTTAGTACAGGATTAGCTTAATACAACAAGATATGGATTTCCTGCCAGTTTTATAGGTGCTATCTAAAATATATAGTATGTAGAGCTAGCCAAACCAGAACGATGAGATAACCTTTCAACATACATAGTATTCACGTAAGAAATTTGACCTTTTCTCACTAATATGTGCAGATCCTTATTTTCTATAGAGTGTTCATTCTCTAGTTTGCTTATTTTATACCTTTGAAATTGAATATAGAGATTATTAATATGAGGTGAGGGCGTGTCCTACAAAACAACGTCTCCCACCTAGGCGGTGTGTTCTAGGTGTGTTTGTGGCTAGTCGTAACAACACAGCATGGCTCTCCCTCTGGTTCGTCTTATTACGATATTAAGTATTGTCATTACATGTGTGAGTCCCTTGCCAGTAGTAAGTACTATTCGAAGAAGGGACTTTTCTTCTCTGGAGTGTGACACGTGTAAAGTGATTGCTGCAGTTCTTCAAGATCTGTTGCTGACGAATCCTTCAGAGACTGACATTGAAAAGTTTGCTATAAACGTCTGCCTCCTTTTTAAAATTGAAGATAAGAATGTTTGTACTGGAGCTGTGCTTGAGTTCAAGGTCAGTTAGTGTAATTTACATAATACAATATGTAATAATATAAATATTTGCAGGATGAAGTACTTGAAGTCATTGATAAAGTTGCATTGAAACCTGCAGAATTATGTGGAGTACTCTTGGGAGCTGACTGCGGACAGGCTTACGATCCATGGGATCAAAAATGGGATGTTCCTCTCCCTAACACACCTAAACCTCCATGGGTTCCTGTGAAACCTCCTCAGGTATTTATTTTGCAAAGCATATAATTTAATTTGTGGTTAGTAGTAGGAATGCATGTAATTACCTTCAGGTATCTTGAGTTTTCTTTCGATATTGTCATTTGAGTAAAAGTAGCTCTAGTAAGTATGTAACCCAAGTGGGCAAATGGTAGATACACTCAAAGATTAGCAGACCTTTAAAGCACACAGTTCCTACTAAGATATAGAGTCAATGAACAATCTCACCTTGTTACCAAGCATCAAACAGCTTTGCACAAGGAACTATTATAACAACTGCATGAATTGCAATAAAGTGTTACTTCTGCCGGACATGCTACCCAATTTCTGAGCAGTTGAATCTGATTGGTCAATTGAAACTTAATTGTGACTTTTGCTAGACCTTTATCATGCATCCAGTAAGGAGGAGAGCTATAACTCGATAGCTATAGAGTAGTGCAATAATTGGTTCTAAATATGCAGGATTTGTATTATAAATCCTATTGTATTTCAAGGTGTTAGATTCACTTTCGAAGTTATGATAAAATAATATATTAATGTCAATTACTACATTCAGTTGATTTAGGGCAATCTAGTTGAAGATTAACAATTATTATTGACTTTAATTGACATTTATTAATCCATAGCCAATAGCTGCTAAAAACAGGATACTTCATCTCTCAGACTTTCATTATGACCCAGAGTATACCCCTGGACTAACTAATGATTGTGGAGAACCATTGTGTTGTCGACCTCCAAATCCTCCTGGTACTAGCCATATGACTAGACTCATGTAACCAGTCCCTTTTATTTACAAGGACTGGCTACATGAGATTACATTACTCAATGATTATTTTGTAGGTAATACAAGTAGTAACAAAGCAGGTTACTGGGGAGATTATGCTTGTGATCTCCCATTGTGGACATTGGAAAACCTCTTACAGCATTTGGCCAATAAAAGTGATGAGGTTAGTGTATAATAGGCTTATAAATTGAACAATTTTATTATAGTTTGATTGGATATATTGGACTGGAGATATCCCAGCACATAATGTATGGAACCAGTCACGTGAAGATCAGTTAGATGTGTTAAAGCAATGTGTTAAACTATTGAATAAATACTTGCCAGACAAAGTAGTGTTTCCATCTCTTGGTAACCATGAGAGTGCCCCTGTTAATAGGTTAGTTAATTAAGTAATTGTCAATATTTAAATAAACTTTCTATAGTTTTCCTCCTCCTTATATTACTGATTTTAACTCTAATGATTGGTTATTACAAGCTTCAGCAGAAGAATGGTCAATATGGTTACCACCAGATGCATTAGATACTATTAAAAGGTATATATTGTGTTATCATCTAACATGAGTTAAGTATGTTATAGAGGAGGGTTTTACTCGGTACTTGTCCGAGGTAATTTACGTGTTATATCACTTCAAACCAATTATTGCAATAATGGTAATTGGTGGCTACTGATTAATGGGACTGACCCTGCTAATCAATTACATTGGCTTGTCAACGAGCTTCAGTCTGCAGAAGACAAACATGAAAAGGTTCATATTATTGGTCATATTCCAGCTGGTCATGGAGATTGTATCAAAACATGGAGTTATAACTATCACAAAATAATTAACCGGTAAATAATCATTAAATAACTTGTTAGTTTTACTATTGCTTAGATATGCAGCAACAGTTGTTGGTCAGTTCTTTGGTCATACCCATCTAGACGAATTTGAAGTATTTTATGATGAAACAAATACCACTTTACCAGTCAAGTGAGGATTTTTCTTTTTTATTCAATCTTATTATATAAAAACTCTATTGTAGTTTTGTTGCTATGGGTCCAAGTGTCACTACATACTCAAACTATAATATGGGATATCGTATCTACATTATTGATGGAGACTATGCTGAAACTACTAATGTAAGTTTATTGGTAACTGCTATACAGCTTTAGTTATTATACAGTGTTGTTTTAGAAAACTAAAACTAAAACTAGTTTTAGTAATGGATAATAATTTTGGTAAACAAAAATTGCAACTAATACTAAAACTATTCACATGAGATCAACTAAACTGAACTAAAACTAAACTTTTTTCACTGACTAAAAGTATAACTAAACTAAAATTATTGATGTTATATATATTAGTTTTAGTACATCAACTTTTTACATATTCACTGAGGTATTCACACATAAAGAGACGTCAATTCAAAGATGAATTGTCACTATCAATAGACTTTCTTTTAGTCTACACTGAACCATTTCAAAGTTGACATTTGGACTGTTCTTCATGATGGCTGTTGCTCCTGTCATCATTCTTGGGATGTAATCACAATGTTTATTCAAAAAAGCTATGATACTAAAATTAAAACTAAGTTTAAAGAAGCTAGGCTACTAAAACTATAACTAAACCAAAAAGTCACAGTACCTACCAAAACCAAAAATAAAACTGAAAGAAACTTCATTTCTATACCGAAACTAATACTAATACTAAAATGTATTCCAATACCAAAACAATACTGGATTATAAGTCTATTGTGAATGATGATGCTATCTATTTTCAGAGTTTACTAGACTTTGAAGTGTTCTATATGAATGTCACTGATGCCAACTTACATAATGAACCAAAATGGATACGAGAATACTCTGCAAGTCAAGATTATCATATGGAGCACTGCTTCCCTGGAGACTTTGATGATCTCATCAAACGATTTGAAAAGGATGATACATTATTTCAGAAATACTACAAGTTAGTTTCAATAATATTTCTAAAATGACCAACCAAAATTAGCTATGTAATAAAATTACTATAATCCAAATCACCAGTACAATGCTTAAAAGGGTCTTGGTATGTAAGTAGCATTAGTACAATCATGGTAATAGGTATGTCATTAGTAAGTGCTTATTATTATTCTTTTATTATCTTTGATTATAGCCATATGAGCAGGATGCATCCTTCTACTCCATATTGTGATGTTAATTGTAAGGCTTATTTAATATGTGCAATGAAGACAAGCCGATCTGGTGATCATAGCCTATGTGACAACTTACCTGAGGGATTAACTCTCCAAGATATTCACCTAAAGCTACAAGAAATTCAAGCATGCTAACCTAATACTTAGATGGAATTTTTTATATGTGTGCAGATTTATTTGTTTACCTGGAGCTAAAAGAAATTTAAGCGTGCTAACCTAATTTTTAACTAGAAATACTTTTATCTGTGTGCTAATCATTGATTTTAATAAAGCTAATTATTGGTGACAAAATATGTCACAACAACATCACCAAAATGACTTGTCCATATGAAGGGGTTTTTATGTCAAGACATTGCCTAGCTTCGTACAGTTCAAGTGGGCATGTTCAAGACTTTGTTCTAACTTAGAGTTGTAACCGTTTGGGACTAAATCATCATGTATGTAGATGAGAATTTGATTCCCTCATGCAGTCATCATTAATAGTATGGTCATTCTAACTGTTTGTGACAAACAAGCTTTCCAATTGTTTTGATTGTTTGGTTGAAGTAGTATCACATTGTTTGTTCATTTGGTGGATTGTGCTCTCTTTTATATCGATATCTGGTACCCAATATCTGATGGCACAAACTAATGCTTTTTATATCCATCTCTCCATAACTAATAATACCACACTGAATTGACTGCTTGAGGCTTGACTATCATTTTATAGTAATGGTAATGTTTGGCTTGTTCTTCAGGATTTGCACTTTGTAATGTGTGAATAAAATAGTGAGACCATTCCATTTCTGTACACTTGGTTGCAAAGGAACACCATCACTGAAGACAAATGTGCTATAAAATGTAAGAAGTTGGATTGTTGTTTCTTCTATTATTTTCAACTACAGTGTGAACTATAGCATTTCCACAGCTTCCATATTTTTTTGTGGGATAATTAACTCATTCACATCAATTGATAGTAGATATTTTACTTAATAAAGATCGCGATAGATACATTCTTTGATAGTTCCTGTCTGTCCCCAGTCTTTAGTAGTATAACTTGATATGAGTGGTGGTTTGAAGTTCCAATAAAGTACTTCTACAATTCCTTCTTTGATTGATGGAAGGTGTCATAATAGTGTAGTATGACTCAGAGACATTTGTAAACATATGGTAATCTCTGCTCCTAGGACTAAACTGAGCTCAACCTAATGAGCTAGTAACAGTGGATGGTTCATATTGAAGAGACCTGTAAACATTAAATTTTTGTCTAGTTTGTCACGTTGTATTAGTATTGCTTGTGTTTTGCTCAACCCAATGAGCTAGTAACTGTGGATAGTACATATTAAAGAGACCTTTATGTAGACACACACCAGACATTAAATTTCTGTCTAGTTCGTCATCTTGTATTGGTATTGCTTGTGTAGATGATAAGGTGTAATTGAGATAGTTGGACAAGTCTCATCCATGAATTATCTTCAGTAGTATATTCTATGCATGATGACAGATATTTGCAATTAAATCTTGTCAATCTCTGTATGTTTTAAAAGATGATTATATATAGAGTATGTAAAATCTCTGGTCATTTGCTATTATTTCATTTACAGGGACATTCTTAACAAATTCACTTTGTGAAGAAGCAATTTCAAACATTTTTACAAAACTTGACTGAGGCTATCGTGAATAACTAGTTGTCTTGAAAAGCAGACAAAAGAAATTCAGAAAATAGCTGACATCATCAGACTTAGCATTTCAAGTAAATATGTTTGTTTCAAAAGAACAATTCCTGAAAATATGCATGAAATATGCCCAATAGCTAGCAAAGCAAGTACCAGGGGCAGGAAACATATACATAGATGTAATAATAGAAACTCCATGAATAATATTAGTCTATAGTAGATACGTTAAAATAATATACATATAGCTGACTTTTTAGAGGAGGATTATTTTTGAGGTGGTACATTGAAAGGAGAGAGTTAGGATTTGAAAATGGTCAAGAAGTGTAGAGTAATTAGAGGACCACTTCTTAACACAGATTTTCAGTGCAAAGAATTGGATCTTTTCAATTGCAATTTATCTTTAGTGAAGTGAGGTATGTATAAATTAATAATATTCTCACCAATACATATTCTTGAATTAGACCTCTTGAATATAGCTTAACAGAATTGGGAAACAATGATTTGATCACTGCCAAGTATATTAAAACCTTTTTCTTGACAAAGTCCTTCATACTTAGCTTAGTAGACTCTAAATGACAACCCTACCACATACTCAAGTTATAATTCAAACTGATCATAATCATAATGGTCTGTTTTCTTTTAGCTAACTTAGATAGAGATAACATAAACAAAACATTAATTATAAAATTTAATTGAAGCTACATTTAAGAGTAACTACATATAAGTCTAACTTAATAGATTGTGAACAAAGCACGAGATGAGGCATCTCATTTTATATAAGCTTTAGCTGAACCTATTCCAATTAGTGTTGTTTTAGTTTTTGTTTTTACTTTTAGTTAGTATTAATAATACTATTTATTGAACAAAAAATAACTATAATTAACATAAGTAATCACAAAAGGTCAATATTAATCATGATTTAGTTTTAGTTAGTTTTGCACCTATTTTTAGCACACACAATAACTGTTTGCTTTATTAATTTTCTCTATAATTTATTAGCGTACTACTGAATAATCTATTAGTTTTATACTACTTGTCAAGTGATGAAATCTGATTGCTAAATATAGTTAGCTGACAGATGTTACAAAAAATGTATATATATATATAATAGATGTATGTGCTACTTGGTTCTATTTATAGCGTATTGAAAGATTAGTTATTCATGTCTATCATCAATTCGTTCAACCTTTGTATGTATCAATTAGCCACCAAAGTTTTTGTTAGCTATAGTTAGTTTATAGTTAGTTATAACTAGTTATAGTTAGTTAAGTTAGTTACAATTAGTTTTGCTCTCTCAGCAGATATTTTTCGTTAGTTATAATTAGCTACACCATCCGTCACATAGTTATATTTTAGTTAGTTAACTAAAATATAACTAGACAGAACTAAAACAATGCTAAAATTTCAAGTGCTTCTGGTGTAACTTGACTGATGATATAACATGTCCTATGATGACGTCACTATGTGTCATACAGTCAGGGGCGGATCTAGAAAAATTGGTTGGGTAGGCCCATAGACCAAAACCTTCTAACTAAGGGGGTCTGGGTCATGCCCCCCAGGAAGATTTTGAAATTTAGCCTTTAGAAAGTTAATCTGGTACAATTGGAGAACCAATGTGACTACAATAATATGCTGCTGATATATTATTTCAAAGAAAAAAATGTAAAACCTATAAGTCAAATCTATTGATTGATTATAATTATAATTATTTTGTCCACAATCAACACAGCTACTAATATTAGGTCAGCACTATTCTTCTATTCCTGTCAGAAGCAGCAAACTGATTAAGTATATCATCAAAGTTAACGACGTTGTCGTGCATTTACACAAGTTTTTTGAGCCAGGGTGGGCCTGGCCCAACCTTAGATCCGCCCCTGCACACAGTTAATAATGTCAGGTTTGGTTTAGCAAAATTCCCAGTAAATAAACAACTAATTGAAGTATGTGGATGTGCTTGTTGATTGGTAACAGCCTCAACCTGATATCCTTGTCTTTGTAATGTAAATGAACAAAATAATTAATGAAAATATCTTATTATCTAGCAACAGAGCTCTCGTTTAGAATTAGACATGAAAAAACACTCTGTATAGTCTAACTAGAAACTTAGCATTGGAAAGTCTTAGGCAGCGGTCATTACTGATAGTCTGTAATGTGATAAATGCTCAGGTACTTTGATGTATTATTTTAGAGCTCATTAAATTGACACTTTGACAGACTAATATACAAAGTCTTCTTGTATTTCATCCAAATCAAATCCTTGGTGCTTACATATCAGTTTAATCAAAGATTTGATACACTATATAATTATACTGACTGCTATGTTGAAGGAAATGATAAACAGTGGTAGCCAACAAAAGAGTGTATGTGCAAATAATTAATAATCATTTTTATTAAAAGTTACAAACATTGCTAACAAAAAATGTACCACAACATCAGCAAAAATATTGGTCTATATATGGAGATTTTCTAGATCGATACGACAGTTGTAACCTAGCCTCTGACACTTTTCACAGAGACTTTCAAGATGAGGTTTGTTTTCTTCTTCAACATTTCCTCTGAACTCCAAAGGTCTCAGTTCATAAGGTTTAGTATATGTATGACATGACTTACACTGCTGCCTGTAACCTTTCCATGAATTAGCACTAACCCACTGCTTAGAACACTTTTTACAACGAAATTTACCAAAAAGACGTTGGCTATCCGGGATGTCCTAATGTGACAAAGCTAGTAACAAAGAGATGTGAGTTACATTTGCTTACTGAGAGTTTCAAAGGTCGTAGATTGACAGGATCAGCATCTTCATCACACATTCTACATTTTTTAGGCTCATCAGAAGCATCACGACTGATCCAGGAGTGCCCTTTAGGACATTGATAACATCCATACAATCTACCTTCAATGATCATATCATCTTCCTGGATATATAAATGATATATAGGATATAAAATGATTACTTGGTCCCATTATCATCTAAAATCACTCACATCATCACTTGACATGATGGCTAAAACAATATTTATCTGATGTTCTAACTTCTAACAGGAACAAGTCTTGTACGTAGTCAAACTAGTTCAATATCTACTTAGCTAGAACCTTTTACTTCTTGTGTAAACACTGAATACTGTTATAACTGACTATCCTTATGAATATTATTTTCTATGAATCCTATAATATACAGTATGTGACATCATCATCTAATCACTATAAGCACTACACATTCAAGATGAGTCAGCCCCTGTTAGCTACGGTTAAGTGATTGTTTTCCGCACTTTATAGTCATAATACAAATATACTTTGGCAATCACATGGCCTGTAACATTCACATATATTAATGATATAATTTAAAAAGGAAATCTATTTTTTTCAATTTCGACAACTGTGACCTAAGTGTTTACATTTGCTTGTTGTTTTCCTCTTCTGAGATAGTACAAGTCCCAAGTCAACGTAGGAGTATAACATTTTGCACAGTCTTGTGTATATCCTTTCCATGCATTAGCGCTAGGCCACTTATTGCCACAATGATCACATAGAAACTTTCCAAATAATCTTTTGTCTTCTGGAATATCCTATTATTAGTTTAAAGTATTATTAGTGATCTTAAAGTAATAAACTTACTGATTTCCTCAGTGGTCTGTGAATTTCCACTTCAGCCTTAATGCTATGTTTCCAGCATGTCTTCTTTCTTTTCCTTTTCCCAGCATTGATGCTAATCCAGGAGTGGTTTTTACTACAACAATATTTACCAAAGTATCTTCCAGGTATGATATCATTCTATATTCATAGGTCATATTATATAATTTTTATTACTGAGTACTTCTTACCTGAGCCTTAGCCATTTCAGTCAAAATGAGTGGATTAGGATGACGTCTTTGAGTTAGTTTGTTGGAATAAGGTAATATTGGTGTAATGGTTGTTCCAAAAATAGCACTTTGGGTGTTCTACCTTCATGACAATGCATGAATGTTCCATATTTAGAAATTTCAGAATTCCTTGAATTATTTGCCACAAAATAGTTTTTACAAAATATGTCATGAATTAATGTATAATTATATAGCTTCTATTGAAACTTATTAACTCATAAATATAATATTCATTTTGATTCTATGAACCATAAAAGAAATTAAAAATTCATGCTTCCACTAACAATATTAAATGAATAATATACAATCAAAATTTAATGTTGTATACTAATAGCATTTGGGGTAACGTCTTCTACAATTATAACCAAGTTTCTTGCACTTCTCACAGAGATGAGAAAGATGAGGTTTGCCAGAGTCATGTTCTTCTTCTTCTTCTTCATTGTCTGAATCAAGTTCAGGCTGTATAAGTGGACGCTGTTGACAATAAAGAACATACAATTATAATAATACTAGTATTCAGAAATAAGGACATCTTATGTTGTTGTGGTCAGTCATTTATGTACACACCTGATATACATAATATATGTACACACCTGATGATAAGGATAAACCATTATGCCACAGAATTTGCATTTTTGTCCCATATTAGCCCAAGAATTTCCACTACTCCAAGTATGATCACATTGATGACAGCGGAAATCTCCAAATGAACGTTTCTTGCCTTGATATGGAGTTTCTAATGAAATTATCAACATATATAATAATGTAGGAGTTAACTTACTTCTATCAGCCATTATAGTAGTTAAGGAAATATTCCTTTCCTGTTATTCACACTTCCCTGTGTGCTGTGCATTATAAATACTCTGAACAGTGACTCAGCACAATAAAAAATTCCAAGTAGTGTGTAATTGTATAATTACCCCATGTTTATCATTATATGTATGCAGCAATGTTATTTATTAATAAAAATCACTTGACAAAAGGAATAATATTTTCTCTTTACTGATTACAAATACAGAAATTATTATTTCTATCCAATAATAACGTAAGATAGTTTAAAACATTAATCTCCAAAAATCTGTCAGTAATAACTATCTCTACAATTATAGCCAAGTTTCTTACACTTCTCACAAAGATCAGAACGATGAGGACTACCAGAATCATAATCGTCAGACATAGGACCACGTAACGGACGCTATGGAATCAATATTGATAAACCACTTCAAGTTTAAAGCTGGATGTCATAAAATTTCTTCTTAACACATCCTTCCTGTTCTTCTTACATAAAATTAATGACATACCTGATCATAAGGATAAACCATTATGTCACATTTCAAACACTTCTGTCCCATATTAGCCCAAGAATTTCCACTACTCCATGTTCGATTACATACTGGACAGCGAAACTCACCAAACATACGGTTAGGTCCCTGATAAGGAGTTTCTGAAAAGGTAATGTGTGTACACATTAACTTATGATCTTAGAAGATGACGTACTTTTCTCAGCCATTTAACACAAGGGTCCAATTCAAGTTAGTACTCTTTCTTTCAACAGAACAATGATGCAGCCAAATTGTATTAATACTTCCAAGATTGTGACTCAGCAACAATGTTATTTCTTAGTATAGGAGGCTACTTCCTTATAAGGCATATTATGATTATTAAAATTATTTCCTTACTAACCATTTTGTTCATGGAAAAGCAAACATAACAAGAAAAATCCAATAAATCACAATGTTATTATAAGTTACTTCACTTCTTGTAGTGGATTTTAACTTAATCAGAAATGATTAAATTAGCCAACTGAAGTATAGCACCAATGATCACATTTGAATCCTCAGGATCATATTCAGTTGGTGTCAAATCACCCTCTTCTATATCAGTACTAACTTCAGTCACTGATGAATTGTCAGTGATAATACTTTGTTTATCATCATCTTCTTCATATGGTATGTCACCATCTTTTGCTACATTGTCTTCTTTAGGGATATATTCCTTACAATTGTGTCCCAGCTCCTGACACATTTGACAACAAGCTTGATCGTGTGGTTCTTTAGCTTGATATCCAGAACTTAGTCATAGTGGTCAAAGACTGGTTGGATGAACCATTGAATTGCATACTCTGCACTGTTGCCCTTTCCCTTCCCAAGCATTACCACTGTACCATTTACGAACACATTCCCCACAAACAAATTCCCCAAACATTCGTCTTGGCTTTCTAAGATCTAACCACAATCATTAGACAAAATGACAGTAGATCATTTTCATCTCAGTTTGACACATCTTACAATATGGCAATAAATGAATTCTTTAACTTCACTGGAACAATGTGTCTCTTTGATCTCATAAGAACATATCATTCATCTATAGAGGACTAGTTTATCAATAGGATGAATTGTACTAATAACATATCATGATAATAAATAATTAGGGTGACCTCTTTTTTATATGGGAGCAGAAATTCATTACATTGTTCTCTTTGACATTTTTTCCTATCACCAGATGTTTCCTAACTTTCCATTTCTCTCCACACTTTTCCCACTTGTATTTGGCCACAAAGAGCTATAGGAAATGTTATGTTATTAAATATATATGAACAAAAACTCGTATCTTACCAATGAACGCCTTGATTTATTAGAATAATAATATTTCCTGGTCATCAAATCCACCAGTAGCCATTATTAGAACTACACCCACACACTATTTACAAAAGTGTCTTGTTGCCCTGACTACATATACCAATCTCTTCTGCTGAATCAGTTGTCAACATAATATGAATTTTTAATTAACTTCTGAGGTACACTACTATGTTCCAAAATAAAATGTATTTCTGGTAAATACTCTAGAGCCAAATTGAAACTATGTGGATGTGCTTGTTGATTGGTAACAGCCTCAACCTGATATCCTTGTCTTTGTAATGTAAATGAACAAATTAATTAATGAAAATATCTTACTATCTAGCAACAAAGCCCTTGTTTAGAATTAGACATGAAAAAACACTCTGTATAGTCTAACTAGAAACTTAGCATTGGAAAGTCTTAGGCAGTGGTCATTACTGATAGTCTGTAATGTGATAAATGCTCAGGTACTTTGATGTATTATTTTAGAGCTCATTAAATTGACACTTTGACAGACTAATATACAATGTCTTCTTGTATTTCATCCAAATCAAATCCTTGGTGCTTACATATCAGTTTAATCAAAGATTTGATACACTATATAATTATACTGACTGCTATGTTGAAGGAAATGATAAACAGTGGTAGCAAACAAAAGATCTGTTTAGGTGTATATGCTAATAATTAATAATCATTTTTATTAAAAGTTATAAACATTGCTAACAAAAAATGTACCACAACATCAGCCAAAATATTGGTCTATATATAGAGATTTTCTAGATCAATACGACAGTTGTAACCTAGCTTCTGACACTTTTCACAGAGACTTTCAAGATGAGGTTTGTTTTCTTCTTCAACATTTCCTCTGAACTCCAAAGGTCTCAGTTCATAAGGTTTAGTATATGTATGACATGACTTACACTGCTGCCTGTAACCTTTCCATGAATTAGCACTAACCCACTGCTTAGAACACTTTTTACAACGAAATTTACCAAAAAGACGTTGGCTATCCGGGATATCCTAATGTGACAAAGCTAGTAACAAAGAGATGTGAGTTACATTTGCTTACTGAGAGTTTCAAAGGTCGTAGATTGACAGGATCAGCATCTTCATCACACATTCTACATTTTTTAGGCTCATCAGAAGCATCACGACTGATCCAGGAGTGCCCTTTAGGACATTGATAACATCCATACAATCTACCTTCAATGAACATATCATCTTCCTGGATATATATATGATATATAGGATATAAAATGATTACTTGGTCCCATTATCATTTAAAATCACTCACATCGTCACTTGACATGATGGCTAAAACAATATTTATCTGATGTTCTAACTTCTAACAGGAACAAGTCTTGTACGTAGTCAAACTAGTTCAATATCTACTTAGCTAGAACCTTTTACTTCTTGTGTAAACACTGAATACTGTTATAACTGACTATCCTTATGAATATTATTTTCTATGAATCCTATAATATACAGTATGTGACATCATCATCTAATCACTATAAGCACTACACATTCAAGATGAGTCAGCCCCTGTTAGCTATGGTTAAGTGATTGTTTTTCGCACTTTATAGTCATAATACAAATATACTTTGGCAATCACATGGCCTGTAACATTCACATATATTAATGATATAATTTAAAAAGGAAATCTATTTTTTTCAATTTCGACAACTGTGACCTAAGTGTTTACATTTGCCACAGTATTCTTGAAGATGGCGCTTATCATATTGTTCTTCTCCTCTTTTGAGATAATACAAGTCCCAAGTCAACATAGGAGTATAACATTTTGCACAGTCTTGTGTATATCCTTTCCATGCATTAGCACTAGGCCACTCATTGCCACAATGATCACATAGAAACTTTCCAAATAATCTTTTGTCTTCTGGAATATCCTATTATTAGTTTAAAGTATTATTAATGATCTTAAAATAATAAACTTACTGATTTCCTCAGTGGTCTGTGAATTTCCACCTCAGCCTTAATGTTATGTTTCCAGCATGTCTTCTTTCTTTTCCTTTTCCCAGCATTGATGCTAATCCAGGAGTGGTTTTTACTACAATAATATTTACCAAAGTATCTTCCAGGTATGATATCATCCTATATTCATAGGTCATATTATATAATTTTTATTACTGAGTACTTCTTACCTGAGCCTTAGCCATTTCAGTCAAAATGAGTGGATTAGGATGACGTCTTTGAGTTAGTTTGTTGGAATAAGGTAATATTGATGTAATGGTTGTTCCAAAAATAGCACTTTGGGTGTCCTACCTTCATGACAATGCATGAATGTTCCATATTTAGAAATTTCAGAATTCCTTGAATTATTTGTCACAAAATAGTTTTTACAAAATATGTCATGAATTAATGTATTTATATATAGCTTCTATTGAAACTTATTAACTCATAAATATAATATTCATTTTGATTCTATAAACCATAAAAGAAATTAAAAATTAATGTATCCACTAACAATATTATAATGAATAATATGGGTGTTTCTTGGTGTAACTTGACTATGATGACATCATAATGAATGACACATAGTGATGTCAACATATATGATAACATCACCTAAACCTTATCCAAACCTAACATTATTAACTCTATGACACATAGTGATGTCATCATAGGATAAGTTGTTACATCATTAGTCAAGTTACACCAAGAAGCACCCAATAATATGCTATCAAAATTTAATGTTGTATATTAATAGTGTTTGGGGTAACGTCTTCTACAATTATAGCCAAGTTTCTTGCACTTCTCACAGAGATGAGAAAGAAAAGGTTTGCCAGAGTCATGTTCTTCATCATCTGACTCAGGTTAACAGAATTTGCATTTTTGTCCCATATCAGCCCAAGAATTTCCATTACTCCAAGTATGATCACATTGATGACAGCGAAAATCTCCAAATGAACGTTTCTTGACTTGATATGGAGTTTCTAATGAAATTATCAACATATGTAATAATGTAGGAGTTAACTTACTTCTATCAGCTATTGTAATAGTTAAGGAAATACTTCTTTCCTGTTATTCACACTTCCCTGTGTGCTGTGCATTATAAATACTCTGAGCAATGACTCAGCACAATAAAATATTCCAAGTAGTATAATTACTCCATGTTTATTATTATATATATACAACAATGTTATTTATTAATAAAAATCACTTGACAAAAGGGATAATACTTTCTCTGTACTGATTACAAATACAGAAATCATTATTTCTATAAAAAAATAAGATAAGATAGCTAAGAACATTAATCTCCAAATCTGTCAGTAATAACTATCTCTACAATTACGGCCAAGTTTCTTACACTTCTCACAAAGATCAGAACGATGAGGACTACCAGAATCATAATCGTCAGACATAGGACCACGTAACGGACGCTATGGAATCAATATTGATAAACCACTTTGAGTTTAAAGCTGGATGTCATAGGATTTCTACTTAACACATCCTTCCTGTTCTTCTTACATAAAATTAATGACATACCTGATCATAAGGATAAACCATTATGTCACATTTCAAACACTTCTGTCCCATATTAGCCCAAGAATTTCCACTACTCCATGTTCGATTACATACTGGACAGCGAAACTCACCAAACACACGGTTAGGTCCCTGATAAGGAGTTTCTGAAAAGGTAATGTGTGTACACATTAACTTATGATCTTAGAAGATGACGTACTTTTCTGAGACATTTAACACAAGGGTCCAATTCAAGTTAGTACTCTTTCAACAGAACAATGATGCAGCCACGTTGTATTAATACTTCCAAGATTGTGACTCAGCAACAATGTTGTTTCTTAGTATAGGAGGGTATTTCCATATAAGGCATATTATGATTATTAAAATTATTTACTTATTAACCATTCTGTTCATGGAAAAGCAAACATAACAAGAAAAATGTAACAAATTACAGTGTTTTCATAAGTTACTTCACTTCTTGTAGTGGATTTTAACTGAATCAATGATTAAATTAGCCAACTGAAGTGTAGCACCAGTGATCACATTTGAATCCTCGGGATCATCTTCAGTTGGTGTCAAATCACCAGCTTCTATATCACTACTAACTTCAGTCACTGATGAATTGTCAGTGATAAGACTTTGTTTATCATCATCTTCTTCATATGGTATGTCACCATCTTTTGCTACATTGTCTTCTTTAGGGATATATTCCTTACAATTGTGTCCCAGTTCTTGACACATTTGACAACGAGCTTGATCATGTGGTTCTTTAGCTTGATATCCAGGACTTGGTTGTAGTGGACGAAGACTGGTTGGATGAACCATTAAATTGCATACTCTGCATTGCTGCCCTTTCCCTTCCCAAGCATTACCACTGTACCATTTACGAACACATTTCCCACAAAAGAATTCCCCAAACATTCGTCTTGGCTTTCTAAGATCCTAACCAAAATGGTTAGACAAAATGACACTTTCCATCATACCTTGCAGTAGCCTGAATTGTACTAATAACACATCATGATAATAAATAATTAGAGTGACCTCTTTTTTATATGGGAGTAGAAATTCGTTACATTGTTCTCCTTGACATTTTTTCCTACCACCAGATGTTTTCCTAACTTTCCATTTCTCTCCACACTTTTCACACTTGTATTTGGCCACAAAGAGCTATAGGAAATGTTATGTCATTGACTATGTGAACAAGAACACATATCTTACCAATGGACGCCTTGATTTATTAGAATAATTGTATTCTTGGTCATCAAATCCACCAGTAGCCATTATTAGAATTACACTCACACACTATTTACAAAAGTGTCTCGTCATCCTGACTACATACCAATCCCTTCTGCTGAATCAGTTGTCAGCACAATATGAATTTTTAATTAACTTCTGAGGTACACTACTATGTTCCAAAATAAAATGTAAATACTCAAGGCCAAGTACTATGAATATTATTATCCCTGATAATGAATATTCAAAATTACATAAGAAAACAAGTATAGCTTCTTTCAAGTCATTATACAAAAATACAAAATACAAGTTGTACAAAAATGTGGGTATAATGTAATCAGCAATTAATATGTACAATATCTAAATGTTACTCTTATTGTGGGCCCTGGATACATCAGATATCATCATATCAGATAACTTTTGAGCAGCACCAGTGATCAAGTCTTCAGTATCAGGATCATCTTCAGTTGGTGTCTGATCACCATCAATGGCAGGAGGTGTAAGAGACTCCTCTCTAACACTACTAACTTCAGTCACTGATGAGTTCTCAGTAATAACACTTTGTTCGTCATCATCTTCATCAGATAGATCAATATCTTGAGGAACATAATTCTTACAATTACGTCCCAGTTCTTGACACATTTGACAACGAGCTTGATCATGTGGCTCTTTAGCTTGATATCCAGATCTTGGTTTAAGTGGTCGAAGTTTATATGGTTGTATCATCCTTCCACATTGTCGACACTCTTGCCCTTTGCCTTCCCAACCATTACCACTGTACCATTTGCGATCACACTCATCACAAAAGAATTCTCCAAACATACGCCTTGGTCTTAGCATCATATCAACTCGGCATACTCTACAGTAAGGGACATCATTGACTTCGCTAGCACAGCATTTCCTTTTGATCACATATTTGCATTCAGGGCATTGATAGATTGCAAGTTTATCAATAATCTAATGATAAAAAGTAGTAAGAGGTATCTTTATATTATCATAGACCTCTTTCTTATATGGTAACATAGAGTGTGGACAGTTTTTCCCTTGGCATTGTTTCCAGCCACCAGTAGATTTTCGAACTTTCCATTTCTCTCCACATACGTCACACTTGTACTTTGCTACATAGAGCTACAAGGAATAGTACATAAGACAAGAATGGTTATAGGAAAGTCAAAATACGGTCCTTATGGTTACACGTAACTTACAGGTGGAGTGGCCATAATCTTCACTTGTACTAGCTTGAGTTTACTGTGTATCTAGTTTTTTTTATATAATAACAGGTGAATTACCTCCCTTAGTAGTAATTACATGTTATGTCAGTTATTCACGTGAACGAAGGTTGACTTAGTCATAACTATTTTGCTGCTTGGAAAATAACATTCATAACTTTAATGAATATAATTAATTAGGCTATGATTGTTGTTATTCAGGAATCAAACTGGGTCTAGTTTTAATGACAGGATCTTCCCCTCTAGTCCAAACAGCATATGGAAATCCATCATATACTTCACCAGTTCTAGTGTCTGTACATTTTCTGACAGTACTACTAGCTCCAGTATTACCCTAGAGAAAGCAGTATCAATATTGGTTAATACATAATACAATACCTACCTTACAATCAATGGCAATAAGTCCTGCTTCAAACCAACTCCCTTTTATTGTAATAATATTTTTAAGGACATTATCACACGCTTCTTGAGGTGTACAACCTTGCCTCATTAATTGTACAACTTGGAAGCTAGGAGAGAATTGCATCAGTTTTTCACCATCACCAGTAGCTAATAATAGTTACAAATTAACATTAATTACTACTAATACATTATACCTGCTGCAGCTCCAATCTAATGAAAATAAAGTCCCTCGTAAAGTGAACTACAAATTATTCGATTTTAATTTAGAACCTTACTGTCAGCATAATAGCCACACCCAGGAAAAGGGGAGTCCCCTACTCTCCCAGGTAACTTGAAGGGAGGACCAGAAGTTGAGACTCCAGCTACCACCTCACCTTGAAGGTCAAGACAAAGAACATCTATGAAAAAAGAGTAACTCTATAACATTCCACATACACATGCTAAATGAAAATATGTAGAATCTCAACAATAGATACTTTGAATTTTCTTTCTAATCATTGAAAACAAATTGAGAGCTTTGAAATTTGAATACATACTGAATTTAGAGTATTATATTGACACTAATATAGAAGATTCAATTCTAAACATAATTAATATCATTTACTTTCCATTGTTCCTGTTTTGCTTTATAACAAGAACTAAGTAGCTACCATATTTTACAAAGTAGACTAATGTGAAATGGGAGAGATAGTAGAAAAACAAGACTGGTATTAATCAGTAGCTGTCAATCAGACATCTGTTCTATCTATTAAGTCAAAACAGACTGTGATATGAGACAATACTATAACACTACAACATGTACACATGTAGTCACGTCATGTGCTTACATAACGTGTCATGATTAGAGTCATTCTCTAAAGGTGAGTACTGGCTGGTCAAATAGTTCTGAAAGAGAGAGAACATAACAATATGACGGTCTTGATAATGGCATGTTCAATAGTAAAAACATGTTCTTACTGTAACACTAACAGTCAAAAATCAATTAGATCTTTTAAGAAGTCATGTTAAAAGGAATAGCATTAACAATCTAGACCATATCTTAATGACTTGTCAATAGATACTACATAAAAGTTATAGATATTTCATTTAACATTATCCACAATGAGACAATGTCCAATTCTTCTAAGTATATAAAAAGAACACTTAAAGATATTAGATCCTTCTTTGAATGATATAAACAAGGTCTTGACAACAATTACACCAAAGAAAATCTTGACGTGTATAATGACAACAAGCATACCTCATAAGTTCTTTTAGTCTCTGGTACTAATAATGTGTCATTCATTTCCAGTACAAAACCATTCCTATTAGCATAGTCAGTAGCTCCAGGACCCACCAGTACATTATGTGGACAATGTTCCATAATATGTCTGGCTACAGAGATAGGACAAGCATATCTATAAAGTGAAAGTATATTATAAATGAAATGTTACCAACACAACTAGTTTGGGTAAATGCTACTTAGTACACAACTTTGTTATTTGTTTGCAGAATATATGAAGGGCTGTCAAGTGTTGTTATGTTATATAGCTTCACACAATAAGAGTTTGTTTATACTTTATGAACTAGGAGTATATACATGATAATAGTCACATGACATTGGTCCAAAAGTGAAAACAGATTATATTTACTTGATTTAGGAAGATTCATTGCTTTGCAAGCGTAAAAATAGTAATCAACTACTTTGTTGAGGTAGGCATATAGAATTCTACACAGCACTTAATTTAAACATAAATAAATAGGATTCTGAAAACTCTTCACAAGTATTTTATAAGTGTGTGATTGTATTGTATGAGGAATTGCATTGATTACGTCCAGATTTGAGATTAAATGGACCTAGATTTGGAAGAAAAACACAAGTTTTAAAACTTGTAAAGTGATATTCACATGACAGTATCAGGTGTCATTGGGACAGACCAATTTGTTGATTTGGGAGTGGTATTGTAACTTTATAGTTAAGTGACATTATGTAAGTTGTTATATATGTTCTTATAATTGGAGGCACAGATCACTACATTTCCTTGCGTAGATGATGCCCTCAAATAGTTTCTACCCTCAAATAGTAGCCTCTCTTTATTTGTATTGCATGTAAATTCATGCCAACCTTGAATTAATACCACACAGTGAAAGTGTCTACAGCTTGTTTAACTATCATAACCTAGCTGATAACAGAGTTTTAAAGCTACAGTTTATTACAATGGTTCAGGATCAAGGGCTAGTTTCTGGCTTTAATTATTCCTCTATTTAAATACCATCCTTGAATAGTAGCCCCCCACCTTTTGGATCTGAACTAAAATATACACTGCAGCTCTTATTTGAGAAATACAGTATCAATTACAATTTTTTACATACTAACAACACACCCTTCCAATGCACATACAGCTCCTATTGCAAAGTCACGCCCCCTCATTATCCCAGCATCTAGTTGAACAATTCCTTTGCTGTTAGGGTAACATCCACGTCCAATATAATATATACCAGTAGTAGGATCATCTTCTACACCTAAGAGATTGTAGTTAATCTAAGTTTACACAAGTATATTACACCAATTATAATCAGTATATATATGTGGTCTCTTCAATTTTACTCTTACTATTAACGGCTCTCTCTACTGCTTCTATACAATTTGTTCCTTTATTTATCAGCGGTCCAGCTACCCTCACGGCTTCTAAACCAAAACTCCAAGTTGCAATACAACTCATTACCAACGGTCAAGTTTAATTATTAACCCTTCTTTTACTTATTAATTAACTTAATTTTAATAATTATTATTATTTGCCAAAAACAGAGAAGGATTTGCATAGTATTGGGTAAGAAAAAAGGAATTAAATTAAGAATTAACGAAAAATATATCTACTGTCGCTGTCCATTGTCAAATGTGCATTTAGTTCTGTTACAAAGATAATAAATTTGCTATAATGATAATCACGAGGACAGAATATACACACACTATATATACTTAACACAGTATACAAGACTTGTTAATATGCAAGATTTGTCCTACAATGTAGGAAAACTAGCATGTGTAGCAATGCCACATTGGTTAGACTTCCCTTTGGTCATCATTATATAGCCACGGATGCCCCAGTTAGGTCCCCAGCTGTTCTTAAGGAGCCAGTAAGGTCGACCAGAAGACGTTCCATAACCAATAAGAACCATGGCATGGCTTAATTTACTCCAAGAACAATTGGGTACATTAAGAACACCATATTTGTAGAACTGAAGAAAAACATGATTTTGTCTTAATTTACTTTTTTCAGTCCTTACTTGGAATGAACTCGGACTTGCATCAATGTATACTGCAATAGGACCAGCAGTAGCAAGAGCTGAAGCTAATGAGGACTCATCCCCACTAGAGATAGTGACAATACCAGTAGCTGTAGCTCCAATACCATTGGATTTGAACTTGCAGTAATATTGCTGTGGGGGAGAGTTGTGAACAATTGTTTTAGCATATTATAAAATGAATTCATTACCCTTGAAACATAGGGGTAAGTGTTACCAGTATCAAGACCTCCATTATCAATGACATACATGAAAGCATTATTAACATCTCCACAAGAGCAGCCATGATTACCATATGGAACTACATATATAAAGATAAATAGACACTGTGTTATACATACAGCTCTAACCTGAGATATAGAGTCAATGAACAATCTCACCTTGTTACCAAGCATCAAACAACTTTGCACAAGGAACTATTATAACAACTGCATGAGTTGCAACAAAGTGTTACTTCTGCCAGACATGCTACCCAATTTCTAAGCAGTTGAATCTGATTGGTCAATTGAAACTTAATCAATTGTGACTTTTGCTAGACCTTTATCATGCATCCAGTAAGGAGGAGAGCTATAACTTGATAGCTACAGAGTAATGCAATAATTGGTTCTAAATATGCAGGATTTGTATTATAAATCCTATTGTGTTTCAAGGTGTTAGATTCACTTTCAAAGTTATGATAAAATAATATATTAATGTCAATTACTACATTCAGTTGATTTAGGGCAATCTAGTTAAGATTAACAATTATTATTGACTTTAATTGACATTTATTAATCCATAGCCAATAGCTGCTAAAAACAGGATACTTCATCTCTCAGACTTTCATTATGACCCAGAGTATACCCCTGGACTAACTAATGATTGTGGAGAACCATTGTGTTGTCGACCTCCGAATCCTCCTGGTACTAGCCATATGACTAGACTCATGTAACCAGTCCCTTTTATTTACAAGGACTGGCTACATGAGACTACATTACTCAATGATTATTTTGTAGGTAATACAAGTAGTAACAAAGCAGGTTACTGGGGAGATTATGCTTGTGATCTCCCATTGTGGACATTGGAAAACCTCTTACAGCATTTGGCCAATAAAAGTGATGAGGTTAGTGTATAATAAGCTTATAAATTGAATAAATGTAATTATAGTTTGATTGGATATATTGGACTGGAGATATCCCAGCACATAATGTATGGAACCAGTCACGTGAAGATCAGTTAGATGTGTTAAAGCAATGTGTTAAACTATTGAATAAATACTTGCCAGACAAAGTAGTGTTTCCATCTCTTGGTAACCATGAGAGTGCCCCTGTTAATAGGTTAGTTAATTAAGTAATTGTCAATATTTAAATAAACTTTCTATAGTTTTCCTCCTCCTTATATTACTGATTTTAACTCTAATGATTGGTTATTACAAGCTTCAGCAGAAGAATGGTCAATATGGTTACCACCAGATGCATTAGATACTATTAAAAGGTATATATTGTGTTATCATCTAACATGAGTTAAGTATGTTATAGAGTGCCCCTGTTAATAGGTTAGTTAATTAAGTAATTGTCAATATTTAAATAAACTTTCTATAGTTTTCCTCCTCCTTATATTACTGATTTTAACTCTAATGATTGGTTATTACAAGCTTCAGCAGAAGAATGGTCAATATGGTTACCACCAGATGCATTAGATACTATTAAAAGGTATATATTGTGTTATCATCTAACATGAGTTAAGTATGTTATAGAGGAGGGTTTTACTTGGTACTTGTCCGAGGTAATTTACTTGTTATATCACTTCAAACCAATTATTGCAATAATGGTAATTGGTGGCTACTGATTAATGGGACTGACCCTGCTAATCAATTACATTGTCTTGTCAACGAGCTTCAGTCTGCAGAAGACAAACATGAAAAGGTTCATATTATTGGTCATATTCCAGCTGGTCATGGAGATTGTATCAAAACATGGAGTTATAACTATCACAAAATAATTAACCGGTAAATAATCATTAAATAACTTGTTAGTTTTACTATTGATTAGATATACAGCAACAGTTGTTGGTCAGTTCTTTGGTCATACCCATCTAGATGAATTTGAAGTATTTTATGACGAAACAAATACCACTTTACCAGTCAAGTGAGGATTTTTCTTTTTTACTCAATCTTATTATATAAAAACTCTATTGTAGTTTTGTTGCTATGGGTCCAAGTGTCACTACATACTCGAACTATAATATGGGATATCGTATCTACATTATTGATGGAGACTATGCTGAAACTACTAATGTAAGCTTATTGGTAACTGCCATACAGCTTTAGTTATTATACAGTGTTGTTTTAGAAAACTAAAACTAAAACTAGTTTTAGTAATGGATAATAATTTTGGTAAACTAAAATTGCAACTAATACTAAAACTATTCACACGAGATCAACTAAACTAAACTAAAACTAAAACTTTTTCACTGACTAAAAGTATAACTAAACTAAAACTATTGATGTTATATATATTAGTTTTTGTACATCAACTTTTTACATATTCACTGAGGTATTCACACATAAAGAGACGTCAATTCAAAGATGAATTGTCACTATCAATAGACTTTCTTTTAGTCTACACCATTTCAAAGTTGACATTTGGACTGTTCTTCATGATGGCTGTTGCTCCTGTCATCATTCTTGGGATGTGATCACAATGTTTATTCAAAAAAGCTATGATACTAAAATTAAAACTAAGTTTAAAGAAGCTAGGCTACTAAAACTATAATTAAACCAAAAAGTCACAGTACCTACCAAAACCAAAAATAAAACTGAAAGAAACTTCATTTCTATACCGAAACTAATACTAATACTAAAATGTATTCCAATACCAAAACAATACTGGATTATAAGTCTATTGTGAATGATGATGCTATCTATTTTCAGAGTTTACTAGACTTTGAAGTGTTCTATATGAATGTCACTGATGCCAACTTACATAATGAACCAAAATGGATACGAGAATACTCTGCAAGTCAAGATTATCATATGGATCACTGCTTCCCTCAAGACTTTGACGATCTCATTAAACGATTTGAAAAGGATGATACATTATTTCAGAAATACTACAAGTTAGTTTCAATAATATTTCTAAAATGACCAACCAAAATTAGCTGTGTAATAAAATGACTATAATCCAAATTACCAGTACAATGCTTAAAAGGGTCTTGGTATGTAAGTAGCGTTAATACAATCATTGTAATAGATATGTCATTAGTAAGTGCATATTATTATTCTTTTATTATCTTTGATTATAGCCATATGAGCAGGATGCATCCTTCTACTCCATATTTTTTGTATGTTAATTGTAAGTTTTATTTAATATGTGCAATGAAGACAAGCCGATCTGGTGATCATAGCCTATGTGACAACTTACCTGAGGGATTAACTCTCCAAGATATTCACTTAAAGCTACAAGAAATTCAAGCATGCTAACCTAATACTTAGATGGAATTTTTTATCGGTGTGCAGATTTATTTGTTTACCTGGAGCTAAAAAAAATTGCGTGCTAACCTAATTTTTAACTAGAAATACTTTTATCTGTGTGCTAATCATGTGTGCTAATAGTATGGTCATTCTAACTGTTTGTGACAAACAAGTTTTCCAATTGTTTTGATTGTTTGGTTGAAGTAGTATCACATAATGTTTGTTTGTGCTCTCATTTATATCGATATCTGGTACCCAATATCTGATGGCACAAACTAATACTTTTTATATCCATCTCTCCATAACTAATAATACCACACTGAATTGATTGCTTGAGACTTAACTATCATTCTATAGTAATGGTAATGTTTGGCTTGTTCTTCAGGATTTGCACTTTGTAATGTGTGAATAAAATAGTGAGACCATTCCATTTCTGTACACTTGGTTGCAAAGGAACACCATCACTGAAGACAAATGTGCTATAAAATGTAAGAAGTTGGATTGTTGTTTCTTCTATTATTTTCAACAGTGTGAACTATAGCATTTCCACAGCTTCCATATTTTTTGTGGGATAATTAACTCATCCACATCAATTGATACTAGATATTTTACTTAATAAAGATTGCAATAGATACATTCATTGACAGTTCCTGTCTGTCCCCAGTCTTCAGTAGTATAATTTGATATGAGTGATGGTTTGAAGTTCCAATCAAGTACATCTACAATTTCTTCTTTGATGGAAGGTGTCATAATAGTGTAGTATGACTCAGAGACATTTTGTAAACATATGGTAATCTCTGCTCCTAGGGCTAAACTGAGCTCAACCTAATGAGCTAGTAACAGTGGATGGTTCATATTGAAGAGACCTGTAAACATTAAATTTTGTCTAGTATGTCACCTTGTATTAGTATTGCTTGTGTTTTGCTCAACCCAATGAGCTAGTAACTGTGGATAGTTCATATTAAAGAGACCTTTATGTAGACACACACCAGACATTAAGTTTCTGTCTAGTTTGTCATCTTGTATTGGTATTGCTTGTGTAGATGATGAGGAGTCATTGAGATAGTTGGACAAGTCTTATGCATGAATTATCTTCAGTAGTATATTCTATGCATGATGACAGATATTTGCAATTAAATCTTGTCAATCTCTGTATGTTTTATTAAAAGATGGTTATATATAGAGTATGTAAAATCTCTGGTCATTTGCTATTCTTTCATTTACAGGGACATTCTTAACAAATTCACTTTGTGAAGAAGCAATTTCAAACATTTTTACAATTCTTGACTGAGGCTATCATGAAAATTCAGAAAATAGCTGACATCATCAGTCTTAGCATTTCAAGTAAATATGTTTGTTTCAAAAGAACAATTCCTGAAAATATGCATGAAATATGCCCAAATAGCTAGTAAAGCAAGTACCAGGGGCAGGAAACATATACATAGATGTAATAATAAAACTCCACAAATAGTATTAGTCTATAGTAGATACGTTAAAATAATATACATATAGCTGACTTTTTAGAGGAGGATTATTTTTGAGGTGGTACATTGAAAAGAGGATTTGAAAATGGTCAAAAGTGTAGAGTAATTAGAAGACCACCTCTTAACACAGATTTTCAGTGCAAAAAAATTGGATCTTTTCAATTGCAATTCTGTCTTTAGTGAAGTGAGGTATGCATAAATTAATAATCTTCTCACCAATATATATTCTTGAATTAGACCTCTTGAATATAGCTTAACAGAATTGGGAAGCAATGATTTGATCACTACCAAGTATATTAAAACCTTTTTCATAACAAAGCCCTTCATACTATTATACAAGTTAGCTTAGTAGACTCTAAATGACAACCCTACCACATACTCAAGTTATAATTCAAACTGATCATAATCATAACGTTCTGTTTTCTTTTAGCTAACTTAGATAGAGATAACATAAACAAAATATTAATTATAAAATTTAATCAAAGCTATTGCATTTTAGAGTAACTACATATAAGTCTAACTTAATAGATTGTGAACAGAGCACAAGATGAGTCATCTCATTTTACATAGGCTTTAGCTGAACCTATTCCAGTTAGTGCTGTTTTAGTTTTTGTTTTTTACTTTTAGTTAGTATTAATAATATTAATTATTGAACAAAAATAACTATAATTAACATAAGTAATCATAAAAAGATCAATATTAATCATGATTTAATTTTAGTTAGTTTTGCACCTGTTTTTAGCACACACAATAACTATTTGCTTTATTAATTTTCTCTATAATTTATTAGCATACTACTGAATAATCTATTAGTTTTATACTACTTGTCAAGTGATGAAATCTGATTAGCTGACAGATGTTACAAAAAATGTATGTGCTACTTGGTTCTATTTATAGCGTATTGAAAGATTAATTATTCATTTCTATCATTGGTTCAACCTTTGTATGTATCAATTAGCCAGCAAAGTTATTGTTAGCTATAGTTAGTTTATAGTTAGTTATACAGTTAGTTATAGTTAGTTATAACAAGTTATAGTTAGTTAAGCTAGTTACAATTAGTTTTGCTCTCTCAGCAGCTATTTTTAGTTAGTTATAATTAGCTACACCATCCGTCTCAATGGTTCTAGTTAGTTAACTAAAATATAACTAGACAGAACTAAAACAGTTTTATTTTTAGTTATAGTTAACTAAAACAACACTAAAATTTCGGGTGCTTCTGGTGTAACTTGACTGATGATATAACATGTCCTATGATGACATCACTGTGTGTCATACAGTCAGGGGCGGATCTAGAAAAAATTGGTTGGGTGGGCCCACAGACCAAAAACATTCAGGGGGGTCTGGGGCAGCCCCCCAGGAAAATTTTGAAATTACCCCTTTAGAAAGTCAATCTGGTACAATTGGAGAACCAATGTGACTACAATAATATGCTGCTGATATATCATTTCAAAGAAAAAAAGGTAAAGCCTATAAGTCTTACTATCTAGCAACAAAGCCCCTTGTTTAGAATTAGACATGAAAAAACACTCTGTATAGTCTAACTAGAAACTTAGCATTGGAAAGTCTTAGGCAGTGGTCATTACTTATAGTCTGTAATGTGATAAATGCTCAGGTACTTTGATGTATTATTTTAGAGCTCATTAAATTGACACTTTGACAGACTAATATACAATGTCTTCTTGTATTTCATCCAAATCAAATCCTTGGTGCTTACATATCAGTTTAATCAAAGATTTGATACACTATATAATTATACTGACTGCTATGTTGGAGGAAATAATATACAGTGGTAGCCAACAAAAGATCTGTTTAGGTGCATATGCTAATAATTAATAATTATTTTTATTAAAAGTTATAAACATTGTTAACAAAAAATGTACCACAACATCAGCCAAAGTATTGGTCTATATATAGAGATATTCTAGATCGATAGACAGCTATAGCCTAGCTTCTGACACTTTTCACAGAGACTTTTAAGATGATGTTTGTTTTTTTTTTACATTTCCTCTGAACTCCAAAGGTCTCAGTTCATAAGGTTTAGTATATGTATGACATGACTTACACTGCTGCCTGTAACCTTTCCATGAATTAGCACTAACCCACTTCTTAGAACACTTTTTACAACGAAATTTACCAAAAAGACGTTGGCTATCCGGGATATCCTAATGTGACAAAGCTAGTAACAAAGAGATGTGAGTTACATTTGCTTACTGAGAGTTTCAAAGCTCGTAGATTGACAGGATCAGCATCTTCATCACATATTCTACATTTTTAGGCTCATCAGAAGCATCATGACTGATCCAGAAGTGCCCTTTAGGACATTGATAATGTCCATACAATCTACCTTCAATGAACATATCATCTTCCTGGATATATAAATGATATATAGGATATAAAATGATTACTTGGTCCCATTATCATCTAAAATCACTCACATCATCACTTGACATGATGGCTACAACAGAATTTATGTGATGTTCTAACTTCTAACAGGAATAAGTCTTGTACATAGTCAAACTAGTTCAATATCTACTTAGCTAGAACCTTTTACTTCTTGTGTAAACATTGAATACTGTTATAACTGACTATCCTTATGAATATTATTTTCTATGAATCCTATAATATACAGTATGTGACATCATCATCTAATCACTATAAGCACTACACATTCAAGATGAGTCAGCCCCTGTTAGCTATGGTTAAGTGATTGTTTTTCGCACTTTATAGTCATAATACAAATATACTTTGGCAATCACATGGCCTGTAACATTCACATATATTAATGATATAATTTAAAAAGGAAATCTATTTTTTTCTATTTCGACAACTGTGACCTAAGTGTTTACATTTGCCACAGTATTCTTGAAGATGGCGCTTATCATATTGTTCTTCTCCTCTTTTGAGATAATACAAGTCCCAAGTCAACATAGGAGTATAACATTTTGCACACTTCAGTCACTGATGAAATGTCAGTGGTAACACTTTGTTGATCATCATCTTCTTCATATAGTATGTCACCATCTTTTGCTATGTTGTTTTCTTTATACATTCCTTACAATTGCGTCCCAGTTCCTGACACATTTGACAATGAGCTTGATCATGTGGTTCTTTAGCTTGATATCCAGAACTTGGTCGTAGTGGATGAAGACTGGTTGGATGAACCATTAAATTGCATACTCTGCATTGCTGCCCTTTCCCTTCCCAAGCATTACCACTGTACCATTTACGAACAGATTTCCCACAAAAGAATTCACCAAACATTCGTCTTAGCACATTGTTCTCCTTGACATTTTTTTCTATCACCAGATGTTTTCCTAACTTTCCATTTCTCTCCACACTTTTCACACTTGTATTTGGCCACAAAGAACTATAGGAAATGTTATGTCATTGACTATGTGAACAAGAACACATATCTTACCAATGGACGCCTTGATTTATTAGAATAATTGTATTCTTGGTCATCAAATCCACCAGTAGCCATTATTAGAACTACACTCACACACTATTTACAAAAGTGTCTCGTCATCCTGACTACATATACCAATCCCTTCTGCTGAATCAGTTGTCAGCATAATATGAATTTTTAATTAACTTTTGAGGTATACTACTATGTTTCAAAATAAAATACAGGGCCAAGTACTATGAATATTATTATCCCTGATAATGAACATTCAAAATTGCATAAGAAAAAAGTATAGATTCTTTCAAGTTATTATACAAAAAATACAAAATACAAGTTGTACAAAAATATGGGTATAATGTAATCAGCAATTAATATGTACAATATCTAAATGTTACTCTAATTGTGGGCCCTGGATACGTCAGATATCATCATATCAGATAACTTTTGAGCAGCACCAGTGATCAAGTCTTCAGTATCAGGATCATCTTCAGTTGGTGTCTGATCACCATCAATGGCAGGAGGTGTAAGAGACTCCTCTCTAACACTACTAACTTCAGTCACTGATGAGTTCTCAGTAATAACACTTTGTTCGTCATCATTTTCATCAGATACATCAGTATCTTGAGGAACATAATTCCTACAATTACTTTTCTGTTCTTGACACATTTGACAACAAGCTTGATCATGTGGTTCTTTAGCTTGATATCCAGATCTTGGTTCAAGTGGACGAAGATTATATGGATGTAACATCCTTCCACATTGTCGACACTCTTGCCCTTTGCCTTCCCAAGCATTACCACTGTACCATTTCACACTCATCACAAAAGAATTCTCCAAACATACGCCTTGGTCTTTTTATATTCTAAAGAATACATTATTAGTAATAATTGATAATAATGATAATACCTTGCATTCAATGAGCATCATATCAACTCGGCATACTCTACAGTAAGGAACATCATTGACTTCGCTACCACAGCATTTCCTTTTGATCACATATTTGCATTCAGGGCATTGATAGATTGCAAGTTTATCAATAATCTAATGATAAAAAGTAGTAAGAGGTATCTTTATATTATCATAGACCTCTTTCTTATATGGTAACATAGAGTGTGGACAGTTTTTCCCTTGGCATTGTTTCCAGCCACCAGTAGATTTTCCAACTTTCCATTTTTCTCCACATACGTCACACTTGTACTTCGCTACATAGAGCTACAAAGGAATAGTACATGCACACATAAAGACAAGAATGGTTATAAGAAAGTCAAACTATGGTCCTTATGGTTACACATAACTTACAAGTGGAGTGGCCATAATCTTCACTTGTACTAGCTTGAGTTTACTGTATATCTAGTTTATTATATAATAACAGGTGAATTACCTCCCTTAGTAGTAATTACATGTTATGTCAGTTATTCACGTGAACGAAGGTTGACTTAGTCATAACTATTTTGCTGCTTGGAAAATAACATTTATAACTTTAATGAATATAATTAATTAGGCTATGATTGTTGTTATTCAGGAATCAAACTGGGTCTAGTTTTAATGACAGGATCTTCCCCTCTAGTCCAAACAGCATATGGAAATCCATCATATACTTCACCAGTTCTAGTATCTGTCCATTTTCTGACAGTACTACTAGCTCCAGTATTACCCTAGAGAAAGCAGTAACAATATTGGTTAATACATAATACAATACCCACCTTACAATCAATGGCAATAAGTCCTGCTTCAAACCAACTCCCTTTTATTGTAATAATGTTTTTAAGGACATTATCACATGCTTCTTGAGGTGTACAACCTTGCCTCATTAATTGTACAACTTGGAAGCTAGGAGAGAATTGCATCAGTTTTTCACCATCACCAGTAGCTAATAATAGTTACAAATTAACATTAATTACTACTAATACATTATACCTGCTGCAGCTCCAATCTAATGAAAATAAAGTCCCTCGTAAAGTGAACTACAAATTATTCGATTTTAATTTAGTACCTTACTGTCAGCATAATAGCCACACCCAGGAAAAGGGGAGTCCCCTACTCTCCCAGGTAACTTGAAGGGAGGACCAGAAGTTGAGACTCCAGCTACCACCTCACCTTGAAGGTCAAGACAAAGAACACCTATGAAAAAAGAGTAACTCGATAACATTCCACATACACATGCTAAATGAAAATATGTAGAATCTCAACAATAGATACTTTTGAATTTTCTTTCTAATCATTGAAAACAAATTGAGAGCTTTGAAATTTGAATACATACTGATTTTAGAGTATTATATTGACACTAACATAGAAGATTCAATTATAAACATAATTAATATCATTTACTTTCCATTGTTCCTGTTTTGCTTTATAACAAGAACTAAGTAGCTACCATATTTTACAAAGTAGACTAATGTGAAATGGGAGAGTTAGTAGAAAAACAAGACTGGTATTAATCAGTAGCTGTCAGTCAGACATCTGTTCTATTTATTAAGTCTAAACAGACTGTGATATGAGACAATACTATAACACTACAACATGTACACATGTAGTCACATCATGTGCTTACATAACGTGTCATGATTAGAGTCATTCTCTAAAGGTGAGTACTGGCTGGTGAAATAGTTCTGAAAGAGAGAGAACATAACAATATGACGGTCTTGATAATGGCACGTTCAATAGTAAAAACATGTTCTTACTGTAACACAAACAGTCAAAATCAATTAGATCTTTTAAGAAGTCATTTAACACTACATGTTAAAAGGAATAGTATTAACAATCTAGACCATATCTTAATGACTTGTCAATAGATACTACATAAAAGTTATAGATATTTCATTTAACATTATCCATAATGAGACAATGTCCAATTCTTCTAAGTATATAAAAAGAACACTTAAAGATATTAGATCCTTCTTTGAATGATATAAACAAGGTCTTGACAACAATTACACCAAAGAAAATCTTGACGTGTATAATGACAACAAGCATACCTCATAAGCTCTTTTAGTCTCTGGTACTAATAATGTGTCATTCATTTCCAGTACAAAACCATTCCTATTAGCATAGTCAGTAGCTCCAGGACCCACCAGTACATTATGTGGACAATGTTCCATAATATGTCTGGCTACAGAGATAGGACAAGCATATCTATAAAGTGAAAGTATATTATAAATGAAATGTTACCAACACAACTAGTTTGGGTAAATGCTACTTAGTACACAACTTTGTTATTTGTTTGCAGAATATATGAAGGGCTGTCAAGTGTTGTTATGTTATATAGCTTCACACAATAAGAGTTTGTTTATACTTTATGAACTAGGAGTATATACATGATAATAGTCACATGACATTGGTCCAAAAGTGAAAACAGATTATATTTACTTGATTTAGGAAGATTCATTGCTTTGCAAGCGTAAAAATAGTAATCAACTACTTTGTTGAGGTAGGCATATAGAATTCTACACAGCACTTAATTTAAACATAAATAAATAGGATTCTGAAAACTCTTCACAAGTATTTTATAAGTGTGTGATTGTATTGTATGAGGAATTGCATTGATTACGTCCAGATTTGAGATTAAATGGACCTAGATTTGGAAGAAAAACACAAGTTTTAAAACTTGTAAAGTGATTCACATGACAGTATCAGGTGTCATTGGACAGACCAATTTGTTGATTTGGGAGTGGTATTGTAACTTTATAGTTAAGTGACATTATGTAAGTTGTTATATATGTTCTTATAATTGGAGGCACAGATCACTACATTTCCTTGTGTAGATGATGGCCTCAAATAGTTTCTACCCTCAAATAGTAGCCTCTCTTTATTTGTATTGCATGTAAATTCACGCCAACCTCGAATTAATACCACACAGTGAAAGTGTCTACAGCTTGTTTAACTATCATAACCTAGCTGATAACAGAGTTTTAAAGCTACAGTTTATTACAATGGTTCAGGATCAAGGGCTAGTTTCTGGCTTTAATTATTCCTCTATTTAAATACAGTCCTTGAATAGTAGCCCCCCACCTTTTGGATCTGAGTTAAAATATACACCGCAGCTCTTATTTGAGAAATACAGTGTCAATTACAATTTTTTACATACTAACAACACACCCTTCCAATGCACATACAGCTCCTATTGCAAAGTCACGCCCCCTCATTATCCCAGCATCTAGTTGAACAATTCCTTTGCTGTTAGGGTAACATCCACGTCCAATATAATATATACCAGTAGTAGGATCATCTTCTACACCTAAGAGATTGTAGTTAACCTAAGTTTACACAAGTATATTACACCAATTATAATCAGTATATATATGTGGTCTCTTCAATTTTACTCTTACTATTAATGGCTCTCTCTACTGCTTCTATACAATTTGTTCCTTTATCTATCAGCGGTCCAGCTACCCTCACGGCTTCTAAACCAAAACTCCAAGTTGCAATACAACTCATTACCAACAGTCAAGTTTAATTATTAACCCTTCTTTTACTTATTAATTAATTTAATTTTAATAATTATTATTATTTGCCAAAAACAGAGAAGGATTTGCATAGTATTGGGTAAGAAAAAAGCATTAAATTAAGAATTAACGAAAAAATATATCTACTGTCGCTGTCCATTGTCATATGTGCATTTAGTTCTGTTACAAAGATAATAAATTTGCTATAATGATAATCACGAGGACAGAATATACACACACTATATATACTTAACCTCCCTTAGTAGTAATTACATGTTATGTCACTTATTCACGTGAAAGAAGGTTGACTTAGTCATAACTATTTTGCTGCTTGGAAAATAACATTTATAACTTTAATGAATATAATTAATTAAGCTATGATTGTTGTTATTCAGGAATCAAACTGGGTCTAGTTTTAATGACAGGATCTTCCCCTCTAGTCCAAACAGCATATGGAAATCCATCATATACTTCACCAGTTCTAGTATCTGTACATTTTCTGACAGTACTACTAGCTCTAGTATTACCCTAGAGAAAGCAGTATCAATATTGGTTAATACATAATACAATACCTACCTTACAATCAATGGCAATAAGTCCTGCTTCAAACCAACTCCCTTTTATTGTAATAATATTTTTAAGGACATTATCACATGCTTCTTGAGGTGTACAACCTTGTCTCATTAATTGTACAACTTGGAAGCTAGGAGAGAATTGCATTAGTTTTTCACCATCACCAATAGCTAATAATAGTTACAAATTAACATTAATTACTACTAATACATTATACCTGCTGCAGCTCCAATCTAATGAAAATAAAGTCCCTTGTAAAGTGAACTACAAATTATTTGATTTTAATTTAGTACCTTACTGTCAGCATAATAGCCACACCCAGGAAAAGGGGAGTCCCCTACTCTCCCAGGTAACTTGAAGGGAGGACCAGAAGTTGAGACTCCAGCTACCACCTCACCTTGAAGGTCAAGACAAAGAACACCTATGAAAAAAGAGTAACTCGATAACATTCCACATACACATGCTAAATGAAAATATGTAGAATCTCAACAATAGATACTTTTGAATTTTCTTTCTAAACATTGAAAGCAAATTGAGTGCTTTGAATACATACTGATTTTAGAGTAATATATTGACACTAATATAGAAGATTCAATTCTAAACATAATTAATATCGTTTACTTTCCATTGTTCCTGTTTTGCTTTATAACAAGAACTAAGTAGCTACCATATTTTACAAAGTAGACTAATGTGAAATGGGAGAGTTAGTAGAAAAACAAGACTGGTATTAATCAGTAGCTGTCAGTCAGACATCTGTTCTTTCCATTAAGTCTAAACAGACTGTGGATATGAGACAATACTATAACACTACAACATGTACACATGTAGTCACATCATGTGCTTACATAACGTGTCATGATTAGAGTCATTCTCTAAAGGTGAGTACTGGCTGGTCAAATAGTTCTGAAAGAGAGAGAACATAACAATATGACGGTCTTGATAATGGCATGTTCAATAGTAAAAACATGTTCTTACTGTAACACTAACAGTCAAAATCAATTAGATCTTTTAAGAAGTCATTTAACACTACATGTTAAAAGGAATAGCATTAACAATCTAGACCATATCTTAATGACTTGTCAATAGATACTACATAAAAGTTATAGATATTTCATTTAACATTATCCATAATGAGACAATGTCCAATTCTTCTAAGTATATAAAAAGAACACTTAAAGATATTAGATCCTTCTTCGAATGATATAAACAAGGTCTTGACAACAATTACACCAAAGAAAATCTTGACGTGTATAATGACAACAAGCATACCTCATAAGCTCTTTTAGTCTCTGGTACTAATAATGTGTCATTCATTTCCAGTACAAAACCATTCCTATTAGCATAGTCAGTAGCTCCAGGACCCACCAGTACATTATGTGGACAATGTTCCATAATATGTCTGGCTACAGAGATAGGACAAGCATATCTATAAAGTGAAAGTATATTATAAATGAAATGTTACCAACACAACTAGTTTGGGTAAATGCTACTTAGTACACAACTTTGTTATTTGTTTGCAGAATATATGAAGGGCTGTCAAGTGTTGTTATGTTATATAGCTTCACACAATAAGAGTTTGTTTATACTTTATGAACTAGGAGTATATACATGATAATAGTCACATGACATTGGTCCAAAAGTGAAAACAGGTTATATTTACTTGATTTAGGAAGATTCATTGCTTTGCAAGCGTAAAAATAGTAATCAACTACTTTGTTGAGGTAGGCATATAGAATTCTACACAGCACTTAATTTAAACATAAATAAATAGGATTCTGAAAACTCTTCACAAGTATTTTATAAGTGTGTGATTGTATTGTATGAGGAATTGCATTGATTACGTCCAGATTTGAGATTAAATGGACCTAGATTTGGAAGAAAAACACAAGTTTTAAAACTTGTAAAGTGATATTCACATGACAGTATCAGGTGTCAATGGACAGACCAACTTATTGATTTGGGAGTGGTATTGTAACTTTATAGTTAAGTGACATTATGTAAGTTGTTATATATGTTCTTATAATTGGAGGCACAGATCACTACATTTCCTTGTGTAGATGATGGCCTCAAATAGTTTCTACCCTCAAATAGTAGCCTCTCATTATCTGTATTGCATGTAAATTCACGCCAACCTCGAATTAATACCACACAGTGAAAGTGTCTACAGCTTGTTTAACTATCATAACCTAGCTGATAACAGAGTTTTAAAGCTACAGTTTATTACAATGGTTCAGGATCAAGGGCTAATTTCTGGCTTTAATTATTCCTCTATTTAAATACAGTCCTTGAATAGTAGCCCCCCACCTTTTGGATCTGAGCTAAAATATACACCGCAGCTCTTATTCGAGAAATACAGTATCAATTACAATTTTTTACATACTAACAACACACCCTTCCAATGCACATACAGCTCCTATTGCAAAGTCACGCCCCCTCATTATCCCAGCATCTAGTTGAACAATTCCTTTGCTGTTAGGGTAACATCCACGTCCAATATAATATATACCAGTAGTAGGATCATCTTCTACACCTAAGAGATTGTAGTTAACCTAAGTTTACACAAGTATATTACACCAATTATAATCAGTATATATATGTGGTCTCTTCAATTTTACTCTTACTATTAATGGCTCTCTCTACTGCTTCTATACAATTTGTTCCTTTATCTATCAGCGGTCCAGCTACCCTCACGGCTTCTAAACCAAAACTCCAAGTTGCAATACAACTCATTACCAACAGTCAAGTTTAATTATTAACCCTTCTTTTACTTATTAATTAATTTAATTTTAATAATTATTATTATTTGCCAAAAACAGAGAAGGATTTGCATAGTATTGGGTAAGAAAAAAGCATTAAATTAAGAATTAACGAAAAAATATATCTACTGTCGCTGTCCATTGTCATATGTGCATTTAGTTCTGTTACAAAGATAATAAATTTGCTATAATGATAATCACAAGGACAGAATATACACACACTATATATACTTAACACAGTATACAAGACTTGTTAATATGCAAGATTTGTCCTACAATGTAGGAAAACTAGCATGTGTAGCAATGCCACATTGGTTAGACTTCCCTTTGGTCATCATTATATAGCCACGGATGCCCCAGTTAGGTCCCCAGCTGTTCTTAAGGAGCCAGTAAGGTCGACCAGAGGAAGTTCCATAACCAATAAGAACCATGGCATGGCTTAATTTACTCCGAGAACAATTGGGTACATTAAGAACACCATATTTGTAGAACTGAAGAAAAACATAATTTTGTTTTAATTTAGTTTTTTTTTAGTCCTTACTTGGAATGAACTCGGACTTGCATCAATGTATACTGCAATAGGACCAGCAGTGGCAAGAGCTGAAGCTAATGAGGACTCATCCCCACTAGAGATAGTGACAATACCAGTAGCTGTAGCTCCAATACCATTGGATTTGAACTTGCAGTAATATTGCTGTGGGGGAGCGTCATGAACAATTGTTTTAGCATATTATAAAATGAATTCATTACCCTTGAAACATAGGGGTAAGTGTTACCAGTATCAAGACCTCCATTATCAATGACATACATGAAAGCATTATTAACATCTCCACAAGAGCAGCCATGATTACCATATGGAACTACATATATAAAGATAAATAGACACTGTGTTATACATACAGCTCTAACCTGAGCAGTCAACAATGTTCTGTTCACTAAGAGAGACTAGATTACCCCGTGCAAGTGCAGCTGCACCTTCTAATGCACCCACTGCAGCAAAGGCATAGGAACAACCACATCTCAACTACAAGAGATAAGAATCAACACCATTAACAGTACAATCTAGCTACATGGACATATGTATTAGTACAAAGTTCTTGAATAGTACCATTTGGTATCATGCATTTTCCTATTCAGGATTTATGTACACATATTAGTTCCTGAATAGAAGATTCATTCTCTTATGTACACATATTAGATAATGTATCATAAGATATATTCTCTTACATATTCAAACAGATATTGTATGTTACATAATAGATAATGTATCATAAGATATATTCTCTTACATATTCAAACAGATATTATATATTACGTAATAGATAATGTATCATAAGATATATTCTCTTATGTATTCAAACTGGGATGGTATATACCTGATCTTTCACCATTGTTACTGCTCCTCCTGTTCTCCAGTCAACAGTATCAGGAAGGCTAACAGAAGCAGGCTGTTTATACTCATGTACTTTCCCCCTGAATCGAGAATCAGACAATAATTTCTCAGTAGTATTGTGGTGGTTGTATTCTGTAACACACATCATTAGCTCATTAAACTCAGCATTGGTCTACAAGAGAGAACAAAGATTTTAAAATGAAACAAAACTTTTCCATTCTCTGAATTTCAGATAAATGACTTATCAACTGTGCATATAAATAATAAGAATTTAATTTCATTTGTTAAAATAAAAGTAATCTTACACTCATGTGCACACTTATGCAATTCTTACCAAATCTCCATATCGATTCATTCCCAATGTATAACCAAACGTATCAGCATATTTATTATGTTCATCAATATATTTTTGATTTGATAGCCATATGACATGACGACTGAGTTCTTCATGATCATTTTCATATTTCTTGTTGTGAATACCCTTCCATGCATGCCATTCAGGTGGTAAATCAAATTTTGCAGCAAATGTAATTGCAAATAGGCTGAAAACAAGTGTAATTCGTAGCATTTTCTAAAGACAAGTATTTAGTATTTACCAGTTGAAGACACTTCAAACTTACTTTGATTCTTGTCTTTATCTTTTATGAGAAGTCTGTCAAAATCCTAGCCACTCTTTCTCTCTTTTATAACTTCACTTACTTGCCAAATTTAGTTTTAACTGCTTGCTATACAACTAGTCACAACTGAAATACTTCTAGCATTTTAATAGAATAGGCCTGTGGACAAGCAGAAGACAAGTTTCTTTTCAAACTTCATAGTTCACACTTAACTGTCCATTTCAATGGCATATGCTATTGTTTGAATAGCATGTTATGTAATTTATGAATGCCACATGGTGTCATCAGCTTCATGAATAGCCTGGTTATCTAGTATTATTTATCATGTGACACGTCATTGGACAAAACCAGGCATAATAATGTTTTGATACATGTTATTGCAGAAAGTGATTTATTGTATTGCATCACACATATTACATGAGGTAGGAGTGTACATAAAACATAAGAAAATCAAGAATGACGACCAACCAATAACAAAGAAATTACAATTTATGTAATTTTGGCAACTCAGTTCCAGTTCAGTCACAGTATCACTTTCAAGTTGTCAGGAGTGTACAGAGCACCTCAAATAGTGTTACACACCTCTTTAGAGCTCAAGGCTATATACAATGTATATTTATTATAAAGATAATTCTAGAATACCCATTAATATAAAAATATAGTGATTTTTACAAATATATAATGTGTTACATTGAAAAGATGGTGTCAGCTACATGCATATAATTGTGATTGTCCAGAGGTAATAACAGACAACATATTTGCATAAGTCAGTCAAATAACTTAAAGTGAAGGAAATGTAGCATGTGTTGCTATGCCACATTGATTGTATTTGCCACGAGACATCATACCAAATCCTTTCATACCCCAGCTTGTACCCCAGCTAAAAATACAATTTTAAATTTTAAATGGAAAGGATCGATGAAATTTAGACTTCTAACCTGTTTTTTATCAACCAGTATTTTTTACCCGAGTATGTCCCATATCCAACAAGGACTAAAGCTTGAGTGACTTTACTTCTAGAACAGTTTGGAATATTTAGGACACCACTTTTATAAAACTAAAGTAACACATCATATTCAAAATTATACTAACATATAATGCATACCCTAAATATATTGTGACTGGCATCTACCATGACTGCAATTGGACCTTGACTAGCAACAGCAGTCTCTAAATCTTTTTCTTCTCCTTCTTCAATACGCACAAAGTACTGCATAGTAGCACCAACAGTACTTTTTTTAAAATGACATGTACTTTGCTACATTAATATCTTATTGTATAGAACTCTTTGGTTATTGGTAAATACCTTCCCAACATACGGATAGCTTTTTCTTGTATCAATTCCATTGTTATCAATGATATATATATATGTATTCTCTACTGATCCTTTACGGCATCCACGATTACCGTAAGCACCTACATGTATACAAATACAATAAGTGCCTATAATTCATAAATGTACACATACCAGAACAATCCAAAATATTTTGAGCACTCAGTTCTGTAAGTTTGCCTGTAGCAAGAGCATGAACTCCTTCTAGAGATCCCAAGGCTCCAAAAGCATAGCAAGAACAGCATTTTCCCTAAATAATAAAATTATGGTAGTCATCTTATTAATCTGTTATATCACCTGTGACTTCACTGATGATATTGCTCCCATACTTCTCCAGTCTACACTTTCTGGGATGGATAAGTTTTGAGGCCTTTCATATAGTTTCATGTGCTTCTTGAAGTTGGTATTATTTTGTATACTATATGAGTAGCTGTTAGGTGGAACAATACATCTATACTTCTCCTGAAACTCTAAATCTGTCTAAAGAAGAATTATTATTTACTAAGTTAATGCTTCATAGTTCACACTTAACTGTCCATTTCAATGGCATATGCTATTGTTTGAATAGCATGTTATGTAATTTATGAATGCCACATGGTGTCATCAGCTTCATGAATAGCCTGGTTATCTAGTATTATTTATCATGTGACACGTCATTGGACAAAACCAGGCATAATAATGTTTTGATACATGTTATTGCAGAAAGTGATTTATTGTATTGCATCACACATATTACATGAGGTAGGAGTGTACATAAAACATAAGAAAATCAAGAATGACGACCAACCAATAACAAAGAAATTACAATTTATGTAATTTTGGCAACTCAGTTCCAGTTCAGTCACAGTATCACTTTCAAGTTGTCAGGAGTGTACAGAGCACCTCAAATAGTGTTACACACCTCTTTAGAGCTCAAGGCTATATACAATGTATATTTATTATAAAGATAATTCTAGAATACCCATTAATATAAAGATATAGTGATTTTTACAAATATATAATGTGTTACATTGAAAAGATGGTGTCAGCTACATGCATATAATTGTGATTGTCCAGAGGTAATAACAGACAACATATTTGCATAAGTCAGTCAAATAACTTAAAGTGAAGGAAATGTAGCATGTGTTGCTATGCCACATTGATTGTATTTGCCACGAGACATCATACCAAATCCTTTCATACCCCAGCTTGTACCCCAGCTAAAAATACAATTTTAAATTTTAAATGGAAAGGATCGATGAAATTTAGACTTCTAACCTGTTTTTTATCAACCAGTATTTTTTACCCGAGTATGTCCCATATCCAACAAGGACTAAAGCTTGAGTGACTTTACTTCTAGAACAGTTTGGAATATTTAGGACACCACTTTTATAAAACTAAAGTAACACATCATATTCAAAATTATACTAACATATAATGCATACCCTAAATATATTGTGACTGGCATCTACCATGACTGCAATTGGACCTTGACTAGCAACAGCAGTCTCTAAATCTTTTTCTTCTCCTTCTTCAATACGCACAAAGTACTGCATAGTAGCACCAACAGTACTTTTTTTAAAATGACATGTACTTTGCTACATTAATATCTTATTGTATAGAACTCTTTGGTTATTGGTAAATACCTTCCCAACATACGGATAGCTTTTTCTTGTATCAATTCCATTGTTATCAATGATATATATATATGTATTCTCTACTGATCCTTTACGGCATCCACGATTACCGTAAGCACCTACATGTATACAAATACAATAAGTGCCTATAATTCATAAATGTACACATACCAGAACAATCCAAAATATTTTGAGCACTCAGTTCTGTAAGTTTGCCTGTAGCAAGAGCATGAACTCCTTCTAGAGATCCCAAGGCTCCAAAAGCATAGCAAGAACAGCATTTTCCCTAAATAATAAAATTATGGTAGTCATCTTATTAATCTGTTATATCACCTGTGACTTCACTGATGATATTGCTCCCATACTTCTCCAGTCTACACTTTCTGGGATGGATAAGTTTTGAGGCCTTTCATATAGTTTCATGTGCTTCTTGAAGTTGGTATTATTTTGTATACTATATGAGTAGCTGTTAGGTGGAACAATACATCTATACTTCTCCTGAAACTCTAAATCTGTCTAAAGAAGAATTATTATTTACTAAGTTAATGCACAAATGTACCAGATCTCCAAATTCATTCATTCCAAGTGTAAATCCAAAGACCTCTTCTCTGTCATTATAAGCATCAATATATGCTTGATTGCTTAGCCATGTGATGTGTCTTTCTAGCTCTTCATGTAGAGAAGTATAGTTCTTGCTGTGCTTTGATTTCCAACTGTGCCACTCTTGGGGAAACTGTATTGGAAACTGTTTCATTGAAGCTGTACTAACAGTCTGCATACATAACAAGACAAGGTAGTAGAATTGAGCTTGCATTATTGACACCAGAGTAAACGTATTAAAGTATTTAGGCCTTTATCACTTCTCTGATGACTGGTAATGACTACAACCGTAGTTCTATATAAAATAGACACTAGCCTTCCAATGTTACTTTCATTTGGTTCCAGGTGTTCTGTCTGTTTGCTAACACAAAACACGCACCTGCTCACATAAAGAAAGGTATTGTAACAATGTCAAAATTTGTGAATATATCATGGTATTGACAAGAGGTGAAAGTATAAGTGCTATATAAGTGTATCATTATATTCTGAATACGCAAATTTGATACAAGTAATATGTTGTCAGTTTGATCGAGCTCATCATTATAACTTATGGCCAAATTTGAAATCTTTAAATTAGTTTACTCCATTAACTAACTTAACACTGTCATGGAAGACAAATAGATTTCACCAACAATGTAGATCAAAGCAGTTTCCCTAAGTCATAAATCTTTGTTATACCATGCTTATAGCAAACTGACCAATGGAATTGAATTGATTGATTTCAGGTTTATAAATATCATAAATAAGTAGTCCAGTAACTTTATAAGTGTTCTTGAACACTTATAAATCTCCTGGGAACTTTATTACCTCGTACATGTTTGCATGATAGTAATTACTTACACACTTTAGTATGGTTTCTACCGACTTATCAAATGTCATGCCTTTGGTGCTTGGTTTGATAATTTTAGTAGAATCTTTTATCTTACTTGGTATGAAATGTACTGTGCCTCAATTTCATGAGTAGATGAAGCATTGATTTTGAACCTTTGATGAACCAAGTCATTGTGTAATGATAAAATCATCACTGTTAATTAAGTCATTTGTTTGTGTTTATTACATAATGTAATTTCGTGCCAAATGGGAATTCTAAACATGTAGTCTTAGACTTTAGTAAGTTCACATGGTTTGTTCCAAACTTATATTACTACATTAGACTTACTGAAATTGATTAATAATATGAACTGTGAATACATGTACACATAAATACAAAGTTGTGTAATATTAATTAATAAACCAAAATGGGTGTGTTAATTAATAATTTTATTAACAAAGAATATGTCACATGCACAACCCTAACATATCACATTACTCACTTGTATGTACCACTAACTTACAGTTATTATTGTTGTCCTATTTTAGAAGTTTTGTCATTCTTTTTACAACTTGGGAACGTGTAAAAGCTTACTGTGTTGTGGATTCGAAATTACGTCAACAATGATGGCTTCGCCCACCTCCAAGAAGACTTCCTGGCTACGAGAAAAGCTTGCCAGGAGAATTAGTGGAAACAAGCTAGAACAGACTGACGACTTTAGTAGCTCTGAACAAGTACAAGGACTAGTGGAGTGTGTTCCTATAAACCAATACAAGAAAGAAAGATTACACGATCCTTTCGAAGAAGGAGAAGAAGACGACCTTCAAGAAAATTGGGAAGTCCTCACGCTTGCCAAACATCGACCCGCCATGGATTCAAACCATCCAGATGGTGTCCTCGGACAAGGTGCGAACAAAATCAATCGAAAAAACAGCAGTGGACAGGGTAAAATGTCCAGCATACTCTCTTCTCCCATCTTGGGAGGTCGTACGTCGTCGGTAGGAAGTCGATCAGCTTTAAAACAAGACAAAAAGTCAACGGGTGAGATGGAGAGACCTGTATCAGCTGGTGCTGGTCTCCATCGTGCTACAGGTAAGAAGAAGCTGTTATCTGTAGACTCTACTACACATCAAAGTAGTCGTACTCCCTCACCAAGTCTTGGTTTAGAACGTAATTCATCACAGCGATCAAGTTTGAGGCGTAAATCAAAAGAGAATTCTTCTGATGTCAAGTCTTCATCACCTGGTCCTCGGGATCCGTCTCCAGTTGATGATGATATGATGAGCCATGGTAGTGCTTTCAGTAAAGTCAGAGATACTCTAAGAATACGCAAAGGAAAGAAGAAAAAAGGAAGTTCAACTAAAGTAACTTATTCAGTGCCAGAACTGAGTCTACCCAACAAATATCAAGATCCATTTGAACCAGACTTTAGTGAGAATGGGGACAAAATGGACGAAGGAAGTGGTCATGAGTTTAGTTTTGTGAGTGTACCACATTACCATCCTGAATATTGTGATTATTGTCAACAAGCTGCCTGGGGACATCATCAAGTTCTAAAATGTGCTAGTAAGTATTATCCTAAATGCTTGGTATGACACATGAATGTTTTATCCAATCAACACGGAAAACTGAAAATGATGTGCATAACACAACAAACATTGTCTGTAGTCCCTGGTGTATTAGTCCTTGACATATGAGTACTGTAGATATGTGAATGTACTTGTTTGGGCTACCTATACCACCACCTATGTTTGTGATATGTTTTCCAATAAGCAATGATATGTGACTGGAGATATGATATATCATAAGGTGTTTTTATGTAGCTTCTTAGAAGTCTCCATTTGGCTACTGATCAATGTATCCAATGATTTCACTAATCATTAAATCATCTGATCTAGCTTTCTCATATATTATTTAACTTTGATATTTGTGTGACCTGACCTGTTGTTAGGTTGATGACAGTGTTTTTATCCTGTTTGTGTACTCTTGAATGTTCTCACGTTTTATCATGTCTGTATTATACTCATTATGAGTAACATTTTTATATGTGGCATGTTTGTATAAGAAATAACACAAGTATAAAACTAACTCTCTTTTTATAGCATATTTTCTTTGAGTGAGGTTAGTTATGATCAAAACTTTGCTTTTGATAATCTAAGCCAATACCAGATGTTGGTATAGTGATAACATGTTGGT